>OVBE01004853.1:0-22927 GCA_900406425.1 Iberis pinnata | reverse complement strand
CACTAAAGACAAAAACTAATCATTGGCTTGGATCTTGGGTCAGGTCCATTCCAGATTAGAGTTGGTCGGGTCAGAGCATGTTTGACTCGAGCCGAGAAGAGTGTAGGATTGATCCGAGCTAGGGATGCTTGAATGAGATCGATCTGTGTTCGTGCCTAAGATCAATCTAGGTGCGTGCTTGAGATTGATCCAGGTGCGTGCTTGAGATCGATCCAGGTGCGTGCTTGAGATTGATCCAGGTGCGTGCTTGAGATTGATCCATGTGCATGCTTGAGATCGATCCAGGTGCGTGCTTGAGATCGATCCATGTGCGTGCTTGAGATCGATCCAGGTGCATTCTTGAGATCGATCCAGGTGCGTACTTGAGATCGATCCAGGTTGATCCAAAGGAAAGCATGATCGAGGTGAAGCTACTTGGTGATCGAGGCAGCTTGGAAGCAGTTGATAGAGGCAGCTTCAGGTCCTAAACTCTTTTTCAGGTTCTGCATCCTTCTTTAGGGTCTGCACCCTTTTTCCAGGTTCTGCACACTTCTTCAGGTTCTGCACACTTCTTCAGTGTCTGCACCCTTCTTCAGGGTCTATACCCTTTTTCAGGTTCTGTAACCCTTCTTCAGGGTTGTGCACCATTCTTCAGGGTCTTTGCACTTATGTTCAAAAAACTCCTGAAAGGCCTGAAAAATCTCCAAATTGCGTGCATATGCGAATACTAATGCAAAAATCCCTAAATATCACAAATTTGCTGAAAACAACTATAAATGTGATATATGTACACCTAAAGACCTCAAAACTGATGCTAAATGACTTCTAAAAACCATGAAAATTCAGAGTCATCAAATTCCCCAAACTAAATCCTTGCTTGCCCTCAAGCAAATAATTCAGAAGTCTGGGAGTGAGGTTTGAAAGTGGGAACTCAGAACCAAAACATGCTGCTAACACAGGTAATATAAATGTCCTGGTTACTAGTTCTAGAATGCACTTCTAAGCTTGCCTACTTAAAAACTTTAGCCATACTCATCACAGTTCATCACAAACCAATTCCAACTTCCACAAAGCATTCAAATTCGTTGCTCCATTTACATTCAATAACCAGGACCCATGGATCAAGTCATGTGCTTTAAATGAACTCATTTGGTCAAGGACATGTTAAGGAGTAAAGATGACCCCTTCATGCAATGGTTAATAATTCAGAATAAGGGTTCTCTCAAAAGGGAATTATCTTTAGCAAAAGGCTAAAGGTAGGAATACGTAGATGCATACAGATGTGATATACGCACACCTAAAGACCTCAAAATTGATGCTAATTGACTTCTAAAAACCATGAAAATTCAGAGTCATCACTCAATAACAACATATTTTCAGACTAGTTTGTGTAGTTGATGCCTACATAGAACTTCCTATCTTAAACGGGCGATGAAGTCCACAGATAACATCGTGGACTAAAGTCAATCATCCAAACAATCAGTGGACAAGGTTTGTTGTAAATTAAACATTGTATGTATAAACATTTTTTCAAGATAACTTAGAACTAATTAATGTTTAAATAATGGACGTTTTAGACGTCATCAGCATGTAAGAGTTTAGTTTTGGGGGAGAAGACGTAATTTTGGCTGACCCGATTCATGAAGTTGTCCCAATTCAGAGCCAAAAAGATAGTACAACAGAAACAAATGAAGATGTGTTGTCCAAGGTATATTCACAACCAGTTATGCATTAAATCTTTTGTAATGTATGTATAGGTTACAACGGATGTGGAGTTTCAAAACGATAAAAATGAACGTGAAAACGTGACAGCTGATTGGTTCCCCAATATAGCACCACCGGTAGTTACTTATCCCAAGCTGCGTAGGATACAAAGTAATGAGGATCTATATAAAGAGGGTGAAGCTTTATTACGGAGGAAGAGATAATGGGTAATGTACCCGAGAATGATAAATGTGATTTTCCCGAGTATGGTATGCATCATTTTAATTATTCTGACCTTTTTCCTATGTTTTTGGAATTTGTTTGTGCAGACTGATCACACTCATAACGTACTCATGGACATAGTGTACAACGAAGAACAAAATGAACAAGCTCATGGGATGGAGTGCGGAGAAGATAAAAACAAGAAGGCAAGGGAAGTAAGTTGTTTGACATATGTTGTTAAGGTGGACATATGTGCATCAGTTTGATGGTCCATTTGACGTTGTTCATTCTGTAGGGTGGATATGTGGACGGAAAAAAGAGGTTGATAGAGTGTTGTTTTCCAGAAGGTTGAGCGTGTGGTTGGGGAACAAAAAAAAGGTTTGTAATAGCCAACTTATCCCCGGAGTAGTTGATTTGGTAAGTATGTAGTTGCAACATTACATTTATGTTTTCAGAAAATGTTGTATTATCATTATGATGGACCAGAACAATTTGTTAGTATGATGATCACATTTATAATCGTCATAGGGAGATGCATACGACTCTGAATCTGAGTCCAATGACGAAACGGATGAGCAGGATGGAGAGGTTTTTGGAGCAGCTGGATGCGAAGAGGTTGTTGGAGAAGCTGGATGCGAAGAGGCGAGTGAGATGGTATGGTGGACATATATTTTGTATGTAAAGTATTATCCTTTTGTTTGTTGATGCAAAGTAAATAATCTCGTCTTATCCTCTCATTCCCAAGTTATCAACACAGAATGACATGGAGGTGGAGGAGGGTGTTTGTGTCCAACAAAAAAGTGGTTGCGAGCCAACATATTGTTGGAGTAGTTGACCTGTTATGTCTCAAAAACCTTTCTAATTGTCATGAACTAAACTAACTTTTTTTGTTTCAGGGTCAGGACTCAGACTCTAAAAGTCAGTCGTTTGATTCAATGGATGACCAGGAGGATGAGGTTCTTCGACCAGTTGGAGGAGTGGAGGTCAGTAAACTATTCATGGGGTCATATCTTTTCCCGTTGACATAGACAAATTACAATTAAAAAATATTGTGTGGAGCAGTTTCATATGCTTTGTGTAAACATGTAATCCGAGTTATGTTATTTGTTTTCAGGCTGAGCAAGCCGCCAAGCAACCTCCGCTCCAGGAACCGGATGAACAAGCGGAAGAGGAAGTCCACGAGCAACCACAAACAGAATTTCCACTGGAAGGGGTAAGTATTTTAATTTTTTATGTGGACGTGGACGTACATTTTTTACTAAAAATTTGTCTGATGTTTGTGGACATGGAGATATGGTAAATCGGAACATCCATATGTTTTTCTGTGGACATAATGTCCAATGGGGGGGGGGGGGGACATATTTATGTTGATTGGAAAATTGTTTTATCGTAGATCATAAACATGGTTTCTCTGAAGGTGACTCCAACTACCAAGCTGATGAGGCAAATGAGGAGGCTCTTGGAGATTAAGAGGTTAGGAAAACATAAGAATTCACTACTAGGTTATCGTTTTAGTTATGTTTACCTAGAGTTTGTAAATATTTTAAAATACAGGATGAACACAAAGAGATGGACGAGGTAGATGATAATCGAGCGGAAAAAGGAAACGTACAAATATCTGTTGGTGAAGAGACGGTAAGGGACATGTTTTCGTGCGACAAGGTTTCCTATTTTCCACATTCCAGGTGGGATAGGATTCCCCAACGGCTGAGGATTCCGCATCCAAAAAAGGGCTGGAAAAATCTTATTAAGGGATAGGAAACGCCCGAGGAAATTGAGGGACTCCACCACTCTAATGGTTGTGGACCGTAGTCCAGTCCACCACTCTTTCTCGAGGCTTGACACCAACGTAGAAAAGAAATTCATGAAGGAGCTGAAGTCATACAAAGAAAGGTACGCACATACACATACTATAGTATTGAACATATTGTTGATTTCAATGAGACATCAAGCGTATGTTTTTTTTTGTTCTTCTCCCAGTGACTACTTAGTGGATGGACATGTTCTGGGGAAGGATTTTTTCATGGAGTTTTACAAACCCCGGTATTGGATGGATTCAAGCTTAAGTAGCATGTCAAAACTCATTAAATCTTGGTTGATTATTGTATGAAGTATCAATTAGTTACGTTCCTAATATTTATTAATTCAGCATATCGATGCTCTTTTGAGTATTGTGGAGGAGACATGGCGATGTGTTGATCGAGAAAAGGATTGCGATCATGGACACCTTCTTCACACATATTCTTTGTAACAATCATCCACATTTCAAGAAATCTAAAAACCAGGGGTCATGGACGTGGAACATCATGACAAGAAACTATGTGAAATGTATCATCCCAAATTGATTCAAAAAGCTTGCATGATACCATGACGTTAACACCTTGTACGCTCCTATGAACTAGGCCAAAAAACATTTGGTTGCATTGGTGATTGATCTCATAACTGGGAAGATAATTATCCTAGATCCGTTGCACAGTGCAACCGGTGATAGCAAGATGAGAACACTGATGGACCCAAGCTTTCCTGTTGGTTGGTATCACCGACAAGATGGCCGAGAACATGAGCATGAACTATGCTCTTGAAGTTTATGAAGAAATCGTGAAGCCACTTAGGGGTTGACTAGGGTTGTTTTGTATTTGCCTGTTTAAACCAAACTTGTTCCCAACTACTTGAATATATTTATGATAAACTTATTTTGAACTATATCACTAAATCAAGCCATGTCTATGTGGACATATTTTTAAATAAAAATGGCGTGGAATACAACTTGTCCACCATCTCTTATGATCATGATAGTATTTCACGTTGTTTAAGGGTCCACATGTTCCATCACCTAATGTAGTTGGGTAGTTTAAAAGTTAATATCACTTAATGCTAATAAATATTTATATTTAGCTTGGTAGTTGACAAAATTAATGGTTGACATACAATATATAGCAAGCCATGGTTGGCATTTTGTTACCACCACATTACCAATCGCTTACAAATTCATGGATACTTTCAGCATTTTCTCTCTACCATTTCACGTCAAACTATTCATTGTAGTATTACTTGGTAAGTCTGATTTCCAACACCTAGGTCCACTAATAGCTAGTTGTAAAGATGGTTTAGCACTAGCATTTCATCCACGTGTTTTGAGGATGACATCTTTGCACGCGATTGAAGACTTCCCACATCTTGCTGTTACCGGATCGAGGTATCACCATTTTATTTCACGTTGTTCACATGTCGGGAACGTAGCAGCATGTTACTTATAGAGTTTACGTCTAGCAGGATGCGAAGGTGATGTTGATAATGCTATTGATATACTAAACCTATCATATGCCCCTGTCAATTCACCTAAAATCAACCTTCTTAGTTCTATCTTCCTTTATTGTGACGGAAGAGTGAATTATGCAACCAGAAAGATGGTTAGATTTTTATCAGCATCTCCATTAGATGAGCACACCAAATGCCTAGTTGAGAAAGTGATGGCCAACTTTTGCACCATGTCTACAACAAATATGCGGGAAAAGATGTCCACCGCAAAGCTACTCATGAAATATATACATACTAGACACGCTCATCATTGTTACAAATACCCACCAAATGGGAAATGCCCGAGATGATTCTTAAAATCTTGTGTACTCAAGTTATGGAATAGGGATTATTTTGGTATTATTGGTGATGGTCGTGACTTTTAATAAAATGACGCATATATGTATCCAGTGATATTTATTAAGGGCTTGTACTTGTTGTGTCAATATAATATTTTCGTCTACTAGTACAAATAAATGTCAGTTTCTTCCATGTTATTCGTCCATGAACACAAATACGAAAAATAACTTACATGTTGTTTGTTGTACACTATGTCCACGTGGACTCGTTGAAGAATGTGAAACTGATATTTATGTCTACTAATAAATTCTATCCACCATATTTGATTATCCAGTAGGTGTGCACATCACTTTTTAGTCCATTGTCTAATTTTACTTTATGGACCAATTACATTTTTACGTTACACATTTGATGCCAACATTTTAGTCCACAACGTCATTATTTTCATTTACTCAGCCATGCCGCCATAGACCAAAGACATGTTTGTCCATAACATAATGATTTCAATCAACTCAACCAAAAGCGTCGCGGACAAAATACAATCCTGCCCATACTATCCACGACGCATCTACAATATACTCAAAAGGTTCCCCTGAACAAGTTCTCACCAAAATCATACTCTAAACATGTTTTGAAGCATTATAGGGGAATTATAGTATACACAAAATAGACAATCATAACATTGCACGTCTATAGCGGGTTCTTGCAACTCGCCCCATTGTGTCCTGGTAGGTTGCATGATGTGCAGTTCCGTGGTCCACGTCTCGCCCCCTGCGTATTTTATTAGTACAAATAAATGTCAGTTTCTTCCGTGCTCGTCGTCCACAACCATAAATACAACAAATAACTTACATGTTGTTCGCCTTATGATGGGATTCTTACCGTCCTTGGCCTGCCCGCCCTCCTTTTCACTCTTGGGGGGGGGNACCGTCCTTGGCCTGCCCGCCCTCCTTTTCCCTCTTGGGGGGGGGGGTGTATGTTTATCCACCAAAGATAGGGGCATTTCAATATCCATCTCTCTTGCCGGCGGCATAATTATTTCTGTCCAAAGATTCAACCACTCACTAACTATGTAACACTTCCCAACTAAAGTGTATATATCTATGTTTTTAATACCGACCGTCGCTAAAGCATGACAACATGTAACACATCAAAGAATCTGCATGTGCATGTCTTCCTCTCCAAGTCTACTGTCAAGACACAACCAGAAGCATCATTGACTTTGTAAATATTTGGTGAAGCTCCAATAACTGCACAATCGGTAGCATCTTTTAGATGTTCAACCAATATGTCTTCAATCTCAGGAGTACAAATTTTTTTTGCTTGCATCGAATCCTTTCTTCATGCACAAAACCAACTCATCAACAACGTTCCAATAAATTCGACCATAATAGTTATTTGGAAATCTATGGCCTTTTGAAGCACTGCGTTTAGGGACTCGCATATGTTGCTGCTCATGAGGTTGTACCTCATTCCAGTGAAGTAAGCAAGTGTCCAGTGAGCCAAACAATATCTAACAAATATTCAGCACAGCTAGGGTTACGTTCTTGCACCTTTTCAAACCAATATCTAAAATCACCAATGGTATAGGACCTTGCCGCATTTGAAACCATTGTTGTAAGACCTTCACACTTGAACCTATGTTTGACGTTTCTTTCTAGCTGCACAATACATGCTCCATGTTTGGCCAGTTTATAAACATTCTTTAGTCCTGCGTATATGGCTTGGTATCGGTCCGAAACAAAAAAAGATCTTCGGTGTTTTGGAAAAATGTTCACAACTGTGTGAAAAACCATGTCCAGCTGTGTTTTCTCCATTAATTACACCAAATACCAACGGGAAAATCTTGTAATTCCCGTCTTGCCCGCTTGTCGTTACCGAAAAACTCTTATATTTACCTTTTGTTTGGGTCCCATCAATGAGTACCACATTCCTCAAATGCTTGTATCCAGCTACAGATGCGCCAAATACAACAAATAAATACTTGAACAATTTCGGCCCGTCCACGGTTCGTTGATCTGTCTTCACCTTTGAGATTGTACTCAGGTTTGTCAGAGAAAGTAGATGTAGATATTTACAAAGGAATTCATAGCCTTCTTCCTCACTCCCCCTACCTCTTTTCATAGCTATTTCCTTCGCATACCATGCTTTCATATATGATATGGTAACATTAAAATCTGTCAACACTATCTCGGGCACTTCACATGCCCGAGGTCCCACCTTCCCATGTGCATATCTTGCTTTCAGCAGCTCTCCAAGTATGTTCGCAGTCGCTTTCTTCCCGTATTTAGACCTTGCATTAACGTCACACGTATGACTTAATGTGACTGTCCTAACCTCCACATGTATTATACCTTCGTTCATTGTTGTGCATCCAGTTACATTTTGGATCTGAACATACATAAATGACCCTTTTTTTATCGGAAGCCTACACCTTAAAGTTGAATAGTCTTTTTACTGAGTACATTGCAATGGCCTTATGCAGCTCACCTTTGTTCTTGAAAGACAGCCCAATGTGAATTGCATCTCCCCCCTTTTTTAAACTCTTATTTGCTTGGTCACTGTCATTCCTCCTAACAGTATCCCTGTATGGGGGTGCATCACCTGCCATACCCATCAAACCCATAGCTCCTTCATAGAAATCCACACCAAAAGACGGCTCATCCGCATGTGATATCACTCGATTTTGATGCCCTTTAGTGAGTATTTATACTTGCTATTTGTCATCATTTGGTATATTTGTCATCATTCAGTTATTTTGGACGTTATGGAGCAAAAAGGTGGTTTTGTGCATAAACTGGATACAATTTTACGAATGCAGAAGCAAAGTTCGGCAGAAAAGCTGAAATTTGATCAACATTTGGAGATGTTGCTATGAATGGAATGAGCTGAGATTTTAGCTCAAACTGGTCACGTGAGTTAGCTTTCATATTAAAGTGATTGAGGTCAATCCATTGAAGCAATCAAAAGTTATGACGATTTTACTGAAGATTGGTCAAGCTATCTCGCAGAAGAAGCATGTGCAGCACGTGATGGAGCAGATCGATCGATCAACACCTGGATCGATCGATCTTGAAGACTACCAAATTTTCGTAAGTTTGGATAGATCGATCCACACTTGGATCGATCGATCTGAACACTCGAGAATTATCAGAAAATGACAAAAAGACGTTTCCATCCTCAAGATTTATCTTTCGTTTTCCTAGTTAGGTTTTATTCTTTTTTAACTTCTATATAATTTAGAAGTTTAGGAGAGAGACGAATCCTGACACCTGTATTTTGGACAAGAATTATGAACTCTCTATTTACTTTAATAAAATTATGGTTTTTGAATATGCTTTCTCAATTAATGATTGTTGATTGCTTGGCTATGTATGATTAGTCTCTTTGTTAGGTTTTAGGGATTTCCCATGGAAAACAGGTTTTCATGGTTAGGGTTTGACTTTAATGGATTTAAATTGTTAGGTTCTTAGTCTATATTTGTTATTATTTCTTGAATTAGTGATATGCTCAAGTTTTAAATCCTAAATATATACTGCAGAGAACAAATATTTGTACTACAGTAAAGGGTCGATTCCACGAAGAGCAGACAGCACGACTCTCAGTTTAAAATTCGATTCTAGCTATGACAAGATAAGAGAATGGAATTTTTTTTAAACAATCTAAAAGTAAAATGAACGATTAAAATGCGAATCTAAATAAATAGAAATAAACGCTAGCCAATAGGGAAGTTCCACAGGTAATCAGGTTTGAGGTTCAGGTTGACAAACAAGATTAAAACCAAAAATAGTTCTCAACTCAAAAGACAGCAATAGACTAATCTCCTCCCGAACTATTAGAGCTCTATGATAGAATTTCTTGAAATAAATACTAACCTTCTCCCGAAGACTTTGATCTCTAAAACAGATAATTAAATCATGCAATGACTACAGATTCGATATGTTCATAAGTATTCTAAGACAATACTTCCGAAAGCAAAGATACTTATTCATCTAGACTAGATCAGATTAGAAAAACCAAATTCCTTTGTATTTACTAACCTAAAATCATGAACTAGGTGATCAGGTTAATTCAAGCAATAAATATAAATCTAGACTATGAACCTAACGAATTAAATCCATAAAAGTCAAACCCTAACCATCAAAACCTATTTTCCCTGGGAAATTCCTATAACATAACAAAGAGATTACTCAGACATAGTCAAGAGATCAACAATCATTGATAGAGAAAACATATTCAAAACCAGTATTCAATTAAAGTAAAAAGAAAGAGTTTAGAAATCTTCTCCAAAATACATGTATCAGATTCTTCTAAAATAAAACTCTGATCTGGTTTTTAGTATTTTGTGATATTCGGTCTTCTTGGTGTTATTAAAATAAACCTAAGCTTCTGAATTATATAGAAGTCAAAAGATAATAAAATCTAAACCTAAAAATCTATGATAATTCTTGAGGACAAAAACATCTTTTTGGCAAACTTCATTAATCCTCGAGCATTCGGATCGATCGATCCAAACTTACAGAGATTCGGCAGTCTTGAGGATCGATCGATCCATGTGTGAATCGATCGATCTCTTCAATCACGTGTTGCACATGCTGCTTTTGCGAGACAGATTGATCAGTCTTCGGTAAAATCGTCATAACTTTTTATTGTATCAATGGATTGACCTCAAATCACTTTCATATCAAAGCTAACTCACGTGGCCAGTTTGAGTTAGAATTTCAGTCCATTCCATTGATAGAAACATCTCAAAATGTTGATCGACTTCCGGTTCTTCTGCTGAACTCTGCTTCTGCATTCGTCAAATTATATCCACTTTGTGCATAAAACTACCCTTTCACTCCACAACGTCTAATGTACCTGGAATCATGAAAATATACCAAAAACACATAGAAAACACTCGAATGATGACAAATAGCAAGTGTAAATACTCACTAAAAGTCATCAAAATCGAGTGATATCAATTCCCCCAGACTTAGGTCTTTGCTTGTCCTCAAGTGAAGCAAGACCCATTCTGGAGAAAAGGTTTTGAAACCATATATGAACTCTCAAAATCTCAGAAACCATAAGCATAGATATAAAAACTTATAAGATACCGAACCTAAACAACCATTACGAGAGAACTGTTCACCACCACATAACTAAAAGTCTGTTTCCTACTCTAAATCCAACATCAATCAAACCATCAAATCATCTCAACCAGCTCATGAAGTTCAATTTGATTAGAGTAGATGCATTCTTGCCAATGGGATTTTGATTCAATGCGCACAAGCGCCTTTTCTATCAAAGTGCCCATACTAAACAGAGCATCCAACGACTTCTGGTCCTGATCCTTTTTTCCCCTTTCTCACTTCTTTTTGAAAGATTCTCTCTTTTTTGCGTTTTTCTTCTCTTTTATTCTCTCTCGAAAGATTCGCACTTTTGTGCATTTTTTCTTTTCTATATTTTTTCGTACTACTTTTTCAAATAGCCCGGCAATGACTCCGGATTTCTAGGTCACACTTTCAACACTTTTTCTAAACCGGTTTTTCTGAAGGGAGGGAGAGAAAGGATCCGGATCATACTGAAAGAACTTGTCGGGTTTACAGAACACTGAAGAGCAAGACACTTAGCTTTCAAAGTATCTTACCACCACAAGCAAGGGAAATTAAGTTCAGTATTAAGTCCTATCATGGCAGAGCTAGCATCAAATCATCAACAATCCAAAAGATCCAGACTTTCGAAAACAAAACAGTCATCAATGAGGTTCCAATCCTAAACATATCAGTTAAATCTAAGCCAGCAATCTAACAAGATCAATACTATACTCACACTAGGTTGGTTATCATCATAGATTCTGGTCATTGTTCCTTCGACTCGACTACATAAACCATCCCGGTGTGAAATAAACCCAAGAGAAGGAATAAGGACCAGAATAAATAGGAAAACAGTTTAATAGAATTTCAGTACTTACCTGAAACAAAGATCGGCTGAATTTTTTTTTGTACGATGGATGGATCGATCGATCTCTTATTACGTAAGTACCTTCATGGGCATAGATCGATCGATCCATAGACGAATCGATCGATAAAAATGTCCGATCCACAATTTTCGAATTTCCTGAAACATCTTTCAAACTCAAAACTAAATATTAATAGGTTAGTTAACTAATCAGGACTGACTCTTAAACAAAAACCAAAGAAAATAATTCAAATTAATGGGTTGCCTCCCACTCAGTGCTTTAGTTAACGTCTATAGCTAGACCCACTTACCTTCTATGTTGAATCTGGTTCAGCTCCAACAGAGGCTATCGTTCTCCCATCCTTTTTTGATATTTGCAGCTTCAACATCTTGTTCATTTCTGTCTTGTTGAGATCCTTTCTTTTGTTTTTAAGATCTTGAACAAAAGGAATCCTAACCATAGAGAAAGGTTTTGGAAAACCTTTGCTCCTCTTCACTCTATAATCAACTCATCCTTCGCCCATTGACTTAGGAATCAAAGTTATGTGGGGTTTCTTTCTGCCTTCTTTCAAACTCTCCTTACCTTTACCTTTGTCCCTTGAAACCGGTTGTGATGCAGCCATTTCCTTCCCTTGATCATCTAGGTCCAACTCATCACTCTCTACGACCTTCTGTAAGTTAATGTTCCCCCTCTTCTTCATCCTTGGGGTAGCAAATTTTGGTTGAACTTGAGATTCCTTGCTCTTGATTTTATCATCAAAGTCTTCGCTTCGTTTTGAGGGGTTTGTTCAGATTTTATTTCTTTGATAGGTATAATTCTTGCTGTTGGTACATAGGGTACTACGGGATATTAGTATGGCTTCTGGATGTTGGTTAGGTAGATTCGCTTTTGAGGAACATGCATTACATCTCCTACCGAGGCTAAGAACGGTCTACCCAGGACCAACGATCCTTCAGAGTTCCCATTCTTGTCAAATACATGGAAATCGACTAGGACGATGCAATCTCATACTTGTACCATAACGTCAAAGACAAAACCACTAGAAGCCTCAACGGAATTGTTAGACAAGGCAAACGAAATTCCAGAAGGTCTTATATCTTTGAGTCCCAGCTTCTCAGCTACTATCTTTGACATGATGCCAACATTAGCACCAATATCACACAACGGGTGGTTAAACGATACTCCCTTAACTTTCACTGGACTCACAAACTCACCTAGGTCCTCTATCTTATGAATTCTTCTTAAAGGAAGAAACTGCTGAGAAACAACATCATACTGCATGTGTTCTTCAGTGGAGGCCTTAGGTCTGTTGGGGCAAGAGGTTTGGACCTTGGAAAGTTGCTTTGAGCTTGGTGCAGGTTTTGAGGGTGGACCGATCGATCCCTTCTTGGATCGATCGATCGGCTGGTTCTCAGAAACTGGTCCGATGGATGGATCGATCTTGTTGGATTGATCGATCGGAAGTGACAGAACTTTTTCGTAATATTGGATCTTTTAATTTCTCCCTGGATCGATCGATCGAAGTCTCAGCATCACTTTTCCGTAACATCAGATCGATCGATCCCTCCTTGGATCGATCGATCGGACCATTAGCATCACTTTTCCATAACATCGGATCGATTGATCCCTCCCTGGATCGATCGATCGGAGCCTCTACATCATTTTCCCATTCCGAAAATCTGCAAACATTTCACCTTTTACATCAGAACTTGAATTCAATGCCTTGATATATCCCTTGGGATTCTCTTCAACTTTCCCTGGTAGTATACTAGCTTGTCTTTTCACCACTTCATAAGTTTAAGCAACTTGTATATCTAACTTCTTTACATGAGAAGACAAGGATTCGAACTTATTGTTCAAATCGTTGTACATGCCGTCCATCTTTGCATTCAAGTTCTTTTCAAACTGCTGCTGACTTTCTAAGATCTGTTTCAACATTACCTCCATCTTATTCTCCTATTGAGCTTGAGGTTGGACCGTTTGCTGGAAGCCTTGTTGAGGAGCTTGTTGAAAACCCGATTTCTGAACAAATGGCTGTCCAGATTTATGTGCAAAGTTATTCTGTGGATGGTAAGTCTAATCCTGAGGGTTTGCTACATTGGTACTTCTCCATGTCAGGTTACCCTTGTTGTAACCTAGTTTATATCCTTGTTTGTACACCCTTTGTCCCTGGCTATGTATGTAGCTAACTTTCTAGATGTTCTCGGATTCATTGACTGCAAAGCAGTTATCTTCAACTTTCTCAACGTCTTCAGCAAAACTAACATGCTTCTCATTCTGTTTCTTCAGAAACTGAGTGAGAAATGGAGAAGCTCCTTCACTTCTCCTAGTCCAGAAGATTCTTAACCAGATGATCGGACCCTTCGATCAAAATCAGGACAATGATTGCTATTACTAGCAGCAAGATTTTCGATGAGCTTGTAAGCTTCGTTCATGGGTTTAGTCATGAAGTCACTATTACTAGTTGTATCCAGAGAGAGTTGGTATTTCTGATCAAAACCACTATAGAAAGTGTTCAAGAGGTTCAGTTCAGAATAACCATGATGTGGGAAATCCCGCAGGTACTCCTTGAATCTATCCCATGCCTCAGAGAATGATTCCACCAGTCCTTGCTGGAATTGAGAGATCTTACTTCTCAAATTGTTGGTTCTGGTGGAGGTGTAGAAATGGTTCGGAAACTTGGCATTGCATTCATCCCAAGTTTCGATCGAGTTGGCAGGTAATGACTTTAGCCACCTCAGAGCTTTGTCATCTAAAGAATGGTTGAAGAGCTTACAATGTACAAAGTCTTTACAGACTCCATTCAGCTAGGTAGTGTTGCATATGTCTTCAAAACTATGGATATGATCCATAGGATGCTCGGTTGACAAGCCATGAAACTGGTTTTGTCGGAGTAACTGGATCAGCTTAAACGGGAACTGGTAGTCCTGTCTCTGAGGCTATGGGGGGGGGTGAAGGGCGTTCCTATTAACCAAGAAAGCCTGGGGGTTATTGAAATCGCCAACAAGTACCATGTTCTGGGGAGGTGGGCGATTTCGGTTCTGTCCCGGTGGGACTTGTTCACCGTTTCCATTGCCTGGATTGGCGTTTTCATCTCTTCGGTTTGCATCTCTTTCGACATTCACCGGTGGTACTTGGTTGTTACCTCCTTGTTGGTCTAGAGCCAACTGTCCTATCTGCTCTAATCCTGGAGGGACTTGGGAGTTCTGTCCTAAAGGAATGACCGGATTTCGGATTACGTTATCAGCCATTGGTATGGATGAACTTGCGCTTCTTCTAGACTTCCGGTTCGAGCGTTCTAATCGTGCAAGTTCTTCGTCTGAGAGAATAATTAGTTCAGGTGATTTTTTAGATCTTCTGGTCATGTACCTTCAAAACAAACACAAGCAGAAAGAATGAGGTTAGCACTAAAAATAAAAAGCTTAGACTAGACTCTAAGAAAAAATTAAAAGGCACTGTTTTTGTCCCCGGAAACGGTGCCAAAAATCTGATACGCTCAGGTTTTAAATCCTAAATCTATACTGCAGAGAACATATCTTTCTAGTACAGTAAAGGGTCAATCCCACGAAGACCAGACAACACGTCTCTCAGTTTAAAATTCGATTCTAGCTAAGACAAGATAAAAGAAGAGAATGTTTTTAAAACGATCTAAAAGTAAAATGAACAATTAAAATTCGAATGTAAATCAATAGAAATAAACGCTAGGAAATAGGGTAGTTCCACAGGTAATCAGGTTTGAGGTTCAGGTTGACAAACAAGATTAATAACGAAAATAGTTCTCAACTAAAAAGACATCAATAGACTAATCTCCTCCCGAAGTATTAGAGCTCTATGATAGAATTTATAGAAATAAATATTAACCTTCTCCCGAAGTCTTAGATCTCTAAAACAAATAATTAAATCATGCAATGACTACATATTCGATATGTTCATAAGTATTCTAAGACAATACTTCCGCAAGAAAAGATACTTATTCATCTAGACTAGATCAGATTAGAAAAACCAAATTCCTTTGTATTTACTAACCTAAAATCATGAACTAGGTGATCAGCCTAATTCAAGCTATAAATCTAGACTATGAACCTAACAAATTAAATCCATAAAATTCAAGCTCTAACCATCATAACTTGTTTTCCTTGGGAAATCCCTATAACCTAACAAAGAGATTACTCAGACATAGTCAAGAGATCAACAATCACTAATAGAAAAAACATATTCAAAACCAGAATCGAATTAAAGTAAAAAGAAAGAGTTTGTAAATCTGTTCCAAAATACAGGTATCAAATTCGTCTCTCCTACAAAATAAAACTGTGATCTGGTTTTAGTATTTTGTGCTATTCGGTGTTCTTGGTGTTATTAAAATAAACCTAAGCTTCTGACTTATATAGAAGTCAAAAGATAATAAAATCTAAACCTAAAAACCTATGATAAGTCTTGAGGACAAAAACATTTTCTTGGGAAACTTCATTAATCCTTGAGAATTCGGATCGATCGATCCAAACTTACGGAGATTCCGCAGTCTTCAGGATTGATCGATCCATGTGTGAATCGGTTGATCTCTTTAATCACGTGTTGCACATGCTTCTTTTGCGAGACAGATTGATCAGTATTCAGTAAAATTGTCATAACTTCTGATTGCCTCAATGGATTGACCTCAAATCACTTTCATATGAAAGCTAACTCACGTGGGCAGTTTGAGTTAGAATTTCAGTCCATTCCATTTATAGAAACATCTCAAAATGTTGATCAACTTTCGGCTCATCTGCTGAACTCTACTTCTGCATTCGTCAAATTGTATCCACTTTGTGCATAAAACTACCCTTTCGCTCCAAAACGTCTAAAATACCTGGAATCATGAAAATATACCAAAAACACATAGAGAAGACTCGAATGATGACCAATAACAAGTGTAAATACGCACTAAAACTCATCAAAATTGGGTGACATCAATTAGCTTGATCACCTAGTTCATGATTTTAGGTTAATAAATACAAAGGGGTTTGGTTTATGTAATCTGACCTAGTCTAGATGAATACGTATTGTTACTTGTGGGACTATTGTATTAGAATGCTTATGAACATATCGAATCTGTAAACATTGCATGATTTAATTATCTAATTTAGAGATCTAAGATTTTGGGAGAAAGTTAGTCTTTATTTCTAGAAATTCTGTCATAGGGGTCNGGGGGGGGGGGGAGATTAGTCTATTGTTTTCCTTTGAGTTGAGAACTATTTTCATTGTTAATCTTTCTTGTCAACCTGAACCTTAGACCTGAATACTTGTGGAACTTCCCTATCGCCTAGCATTTTATTCCATTGATTTACATTCGCTTTTTAATCATTCGCTTTACTTTTAAAACGTTTTAAAAACATTCCATCTTTTATCGTGTCTTAGCTAGAATCAATTTTCAACCGAGAGTCGTACTGTCTTGTCTCTGTAGGATCGACCCTAAACTATACTATAAGGATCTGTTCTCTGCGGTGTAGATTTAGGATTTAAAACCTTAGCCTATCAGATTTTTGGCGCCATTGCCGGGGACCAATACAGTGCCTTTTAAGTTTTTCTTAGAGTCTAGTCTAAGATTTTTATTTTCAGTACTAATTTCTTTCTTTCTGCTTGTTTTTATTTTGAAGGTGCATGACCAGGAGATCTGACAAATCACCTAAGCTGCTTATTCTCATAAACGAAGAACTCGCACGATTAGAACGTTTGAACCAAAAGTCTAGAAGAAACGCCAACTCATCCATACCAATGGTTGATAACGTAATTCAAAATCCGATCATCCCCTTAGGACAAAACACCCAGATTCCTCCAGGATTAGAGCAGATAGGACAGCTGGCACTAGACCAACAAGGAGGTAACGGCAATCAAGTACCGCCGTTAAATCTTGAAAGTGATGCAAACCGAAGAGCTGAAAACGCTAATATAACCGATGAAAATGGCGAACAAGTCCCACCAGGACCGAATCAAAATCGCCCACCTATCCCAAAACAGGGTACTTATTGGCGATTTCAAGAACCCTGAAGCCTTCCTAGTCAATAGGAACGCCCTCCACGCTCCACATCCTCAGAGACAGGACTTCCAGTTCCCATTTTGGCTGATCTAGTTGCTACGACAAAACCAATTCCATGGCTTGTCTACCGAGCATCCTATGGACCATATTGATAGTTTTGAAGACATTTGGAGCACTACTCAGCTGAAAGGAGTGTCTAAAGACTTCGTGCATTGTAAGCTCTTCAATCACTCTTTAGCTGATAGAGCTCTGAGGTGGCTTAAGTCACTACCTGCTAACTCGATAGAAACTTGGAATGCAAAGCCAAGTTTCTGAACCACTTTTACACCTCAACCAGAACCAACAATTTGAGAAGTAAGATCTCTCAATTCAAGCAAGGACCGGTGGAATCCTTCTATGAAGCATGGGACAGCTTCAAAGAGTACCTGCGGGATTGTCCCCATCGGTTTTTTTGAATTGTACCTCTTGAACACTTTCTATAGAGGTATTGATCAGAAATACCAACTCTCTCTTGACACAACTAGTAATGGTGATTTCATGACTAAATCCGTGAATGAAGCTTACAAGCTAATCGATAATCTTGCTGCTAGTAATAGCAACTATTGTCATGATTATGATCGTATGGTTCGATCATCTAGTTCAGATTTTTCGGGACTAGTAGATGGGAAGGAGCTTCTTACTCGGTTTCCGAAGAAACAGAATGAGAAGCATGTTAGTTTTGCTAAAGATGTTGAGAAAGGTAAAGATGATTGCTTTGCAGTCAATGAATCTGAGAACATCGAAGAGGTTAGCTATATTAATAGCCAGGGACAAAGAGTGTACAACCAAGGGTACAATCCAGGTTACAACAAAGGTAATATTTCATGGAGGAGTACTAATGTTTCGAATCCTCAAGATCAGTCTTATCCTCCTCATAATACCTTTGCACAGAAGTCTAGATAGACATCTGTTCAGAAATCGGGTTTTCAACAAGCCCCTCAAACTATTTTTCTGCAAATGGTTCAACCTTAAGTGCAGCATGATAATAAGATGGAGGTGATGTTGAAGCAAATCTTAGAGAGTCAACAGCAATCTGAAAAGAATTTTAATGGAAAGTTGGATGGTATGTATAACGATTTGAACAATAAGTTCAAATCATTGTCTACTCATGTGAAGAATTTTGATGTACAAGTGGCTCAAACTTCTGAAGCAGTTAAAAGACAAGCTGGTATGCTACCAGGAAAGGTAGAAGATAATCCTAAGGGATATGTCAAAGCAATAAATTCAAGTTATGATAGGAAGGATAAAAAGTCTGCAGAATCGGCAGATTTTCGAAATGAGAAAAGTGATGCAGGGGTTCAGATCGATCGATGAAAGGAAGGATCGATCGATCCAAAGTTACGAAAAAGTTCAGAAGCTTCCAATCGATCGATCCATCAGACCAAATTCCAAAGAACCAAGGGATCGATTGATCCAAGGAGGGATCGATCGATCCACCACCAAAACCTGCACCAAATTCAAAGCAACTTGCTAAGATTCAAACCTCTTACCCCCAACAGACCTAAGGCCCCTACTGAAGAACACATGTACTATGATGTTTTTTCTCGGCAGTTTCTTCCGTTAAGAAGACTTCATAAGTTATATGACCCAGGTGAGTTCGTGATTCCAGTAAAGGTTAAAGGAGTCTTGTTCAACCAATCGTTGTGTGACACTGGTACTAATGTTATCATCATGTCAAAGATGGTAGCTGAGAAGATGGGACTTAGGGTTATAAGACCTTCGGGAATGTCGTTTGCTTTGGCTAACAATTCCGTCGTGGCTTCTAGTGGTTTTGTATATGATATTATGGTGCAAGTGGGAGAATGCATAGTCCCTGTTGATTTCCATGTCTTGGACACGAATGGGAATTCTGAAAGATTGTTAGTTCTGGGGAGACCGTTCTTAGCATCAGTAGGAACGGTTATGCATGTTCCTCAAAAGTGAATTTATCTTACCAACATCCAGAAAACATACTACTATCCCTTAGTACCCTACGTACCGACAACAAGGATCATAGTAATCAAAGAGGTAAAAGCGGAGCAGGCCTCTCAGACCGAATCTGAAGACTCTGATGCTAAAGTCATGAGCAATGAATCTCAAGTTCCACTCATAGGTTCTACCCCAAGAATGAAGAATATGGGGAAGATAAACTTACAGATATCAATGAGAATGCTGAGTTGGGTCTGGATGATCAAGGAAAAGAAAAGGGTGCACCAAAACCGGCTTCAAAAGACAAGGGTACAGGTGAAGGAAGTTTGAAAGAAGGCAGGAAGAGAACTCACATGACTTTGATTCCTAAGTCAATGGGTGAAGAATTGATTGATTATAGAGTGAAGAGTAAAGGTTTTCCAAAACCTTTCTCCAAGGCTATGATTCCTTTTGTTCAAGGTCTTAAAAACAAAGGGAATGATTTCAAGAAGGCAGCAATGAATAAGATGTTGAAGCTACAGATATCAGAAAATGATGGTAGAACTATAGCCTCTATTGGAGCTGAACTAGATACGGCATAGAAGGTAAGTGGGTCTAGCTATAGAAATTAAATAAAGCGCTTAGTGGGAGGCAACCCACTAATTTGATTTATTTTCTTTAGTTTTTTTAGAGTTAGTGCTAATTAGTTAACTAATCTATTGATTTTTAGTTTTGAGTTTAAGAGATGTTTCAGGAAAATTTGAAAATTTAGGTCGGACATACCGAACGATCGATCCGTCCATGGATCAATCGATCCATGCCCATGAAGTTTTTAATACGTAATCAGAGATCGATCGATCCATCATACTAAAATTCAGTCGATTTTTGTTCCAGGTAAGTACTGAACCTCTTTTGAACTATTCATTTTCCTATTTATTTTCTAGTCATTATTCCTACTCTTGGGTTTATTTCACACAGGGAAGGTGTAATTTAATTCTGGGGGAGGGAGTATAGTTACTAATCATATTTTATGTCTTTTTGATGTTTCATCTGTTTGGTGAAAATTTTCAAAAAATTTTGGTTTTTAATAATTCGAGTCGAAGGAACGATAACCAAAATCTATGATGATAACCAACCTAGTGCGAGTATAGTATTGATCTTTTTAGATTACTGGCTTAGATTTAACTGATATGTTTAGGATTGGAACCTCATTGCTGATTGTTTTGTTTCCAAAAGTCTGGATCTTTTTGATTGTTGATGATTTGATGCTAGATCTGCCATGATAGGACTTAATATTGAGCTTTATTTCTCTTGCTTGTGGTGGTAAGATACTTTGAAAGCTAAGTGCCTTGCTCTCCAGTGTTCTGTAAAACCGACAAGTTCTTTCAGTATGATCCGAATCCTTTCTCTCCCTCCCTGAGGAAAATATAAAAAAACTCGTTTAGAAAAAATGTTGAAAGCGTGACCTAGAAGTCCATAGTCATTGTCGGGCTGCTAAAAAGCAGTAAGAAAAAGAAAAACGCATAAAAGTGCGAAAGTAAAAGAAAAAAGAAAAAAATGCAGAAAAGTGCAAAAAAAGAAAAAAAAAAAGAAAAAAAAGTGAGAAAGGGGGAAAAAGGGTTAGGACCAAAAGTCGTTGGATGCTATGTTTGATATGGGCATTTTGATAGAAAAGGTGCTTGTGCGCATTGAATCAAAACCCCATAGGTAAGAATGCATCTATTCTAATCAAATTGAACTTAATGAGCTGGTGGAGATAACTTGATGCTTTGATTGATGTTGGATTTAAAGTAGGAAACAAACTTTTGGTTATGTGGTGGTGAACAGTTCTTTCGTAATGGTTGTTTAGGTTTGGTGTCTTTTAAGTTTTGATATCTATGTTTAAGGTTGCTGAGATTCTGAGAGTTCATGTGTGGTTACAAAACCTTTTCTCTAGATTGGGTCTTGCTTCACTTGAGGACAAGAAAAGATCTAAGTCTGGGGGAATTGATATCACTCGATCTTGATATCCTTTAGTGAGTATTTATACTTGCTATTTTTCATCATTCGAGTATTTTCTAGGTGTTTTTGGTATATTTTATCATGATTCCAGGTATTTTGGACGTTCTAGAGCAAAAAGCTGGTTTTGTGCACAAAATGGATACAATTTGACGAATGCAGAAGCATAAGAGCCGAAAGTTGATCGACATTTTGAGATGTTTCTATGAATGAAATGATCTGAGATTTTAACTCAAACTGGTCACGTGAGTTAACTTTCATATGAAAGTGATTTTAGGTCAATCAATTGGAGCAATCAAAAGTTATGATGATTTTAATGAAGTCTGGTCAAGCTGTCTCGCAGAAGAAGCATGTGCAGCACGTGATGGAGCAGATCGTTCAAACCACACCTGGATCGATCGATCCTGAAGACTACCAAATTTCCGTAAGTTTGGATCAGTAGGTTTTTTTAGAGAGACATAAGAACACACAACACAGACACAAATACAATTCAATTAATTATTTTGAAAGCTTTTCTGAGAGAGACGAATCTTGACACCTGTATTTTGGAGAAGAATTATGAACTCTCTATTTACTTTAATAAAATTATGGTTTTTGAATATGCTTTCTGAATTCATGATTGTTGATTGCTTGGCTATGTCTGAGTAGTCTCTTTCTTATGTTTTAGGGATTTCCCAGGAAAAACCGTTTTGATGGTTAGAGTTTGACTTTAATGGATTTAAATTGTTAGGTTCTTAGTCTAGATTTGTTATTATTGCTTGAATTAGTCTGATCATCTAGTTCATTATTTTAGGTTAATAAATACAAAGGGATTTGGTTTATCTAATCTGACCTAGTCTAGATGAATATGTATCTTTGCTTGCGGGAGTATTGTCTTAGAATGCTTATGAACATATCACATCTGTAATCATTGCATGATTTAATTATCTGATTTATAGATCTAAGATTTCGGGAGAAAGTTAGTCTTTATTTCTATAAATTCTATCATAGGGGTCTAATACTTCGAGAGGAGATTAGTCTATTATTGTCTTTTGAGTTGAGAACTATTTTTATTGTTAATCTTGCTTGTCAACTTGAACCTCAAACCTGAATACCTTGTGGAACTTCCCTATTGTAACACCCCCGTTCCAGTCAATCCTTTTGACCAAAACAAGGTTGTTACGTCTATCACGAAAACTAACTCAGCCGAACCACAGAAATATATTTCGGTCCATTGGAATATAATCTCGAGGTTAAACGAGATAATTCCCGAGATAGGAGAGGGAGAAGTTAAGACCGTTGTATGAGTTGGTTAATTATACAAACATAAAACGAAAATATTCAACACGAAATAACCGACATAAAAGAATATTACAAACCAATTAACGCAAACCGCAAATTTAAAATCTCTCGCATCTCTCAAAAAAAAAACAAATACAAAAAAACGTTTCTTTTTCTTTAGAAAAATCGTACATGAGATTAGTCGGCTCGCCTAACGTTCCGTAAGCCCATACCCGCAAAGGTTCACTTAGGGTTTCCTGCAAGGTTGGAGGGGTGAGCATACTCTA
>OVBE01004852.1:670-22929 GCA_900406425.1 Iberis pinnata | reverse complement strand
ATAATAATAATAATAATAATAATAATAATAATAATAATAATAATAATAATAGAGTAATTTCACAAAATACCACAAACAGAAGTTCATATTCTAAAAATATCACACACTTCTAGAATTTAAATTCATGGGTTTGAGTTCACTAATTGAAGTTCATAATCTAGTTCTGAAGTGATTATGGTTTAGTTTTGGAGGTTTATAAATTAAGTTTGACATTATAAAATTATTTTAAATTTTTGATATTTTTAAAACAAAAACATTTTTATGATATTTTTAAAATAAATTGGGAGTCTATGGTACTTTTGAAACACAACTTGATATTTTTAAGAATGTTGCATAATAATATCTACTTATCAAATAGTCTATACTATTTTTATATAACTTTTGATCTCTTAACCATCATGGTTAAGTTTAATAGCACAACTTCCACTAATAGTAAATTTTATATAATAATGTTCAAACGCTAGTTTACATGAAAAGACAGTAAAAATTACAATTACTATGTTCTTTTTCAATTCGTAGGGACGGATCTAGAACAAAATTTTATTAGGTACATAAATTACTTTACATATTTATTTAATTTATATAATTAACTAAATAAATTATATTATAATAAATAATATAACTATTTATTAAAATACAAAAAAAAAAAAATACATATTAAATCAAAATATAGCAATTCATTAATTATATAAGATATTACAGATATTTTGGTTTGTTAGATATTTTAAAAAGATTTTAAAATAAAAAGAGTGCAATATAACTAAAAATTTGGAAAAATATACCACTTAGAGAATAACTAAAAGCTATATTTATTTTATATGAAATGTGTAAATCAATAGAAATTTAAATTTAAATGTACTGAAAATTATTTAAAACTAAAACAAAAACAAAAGCATATATTAAAGTCAATATAAACTGATAATTTTCTAAATTTTAGATGTGAATTATAAAGTTAAGTGATTTGGTATAAACAAGAAAAAAAGTTGGAAACCAAATTAAAAATATGTTTGTTTTAGTTTAGTGATTTAACTTTGATCCCATTCTCACTTTGTATACAATCTTAATTAGAGCTAATATAATCTCAACATATATAAATCTATAGCAAACAAAAATTGACTCATAAATTCAAGATAAATTAAAAATGATTTATTGGGTTTATATATATATAGTACCTTGCAATGAAGAGTGTGAAAGACAGTATCATCAACAATTGAATAACCAGCATGACTAATCTCAGATCCTAATTCTTCATTAACAACACTAATGATCTCATGGAACATAAACTTATGTTCCAAATTTGTCACAAGAAAGATATGTAGAGTCAAACCAATTTCTTGAATCTCCAATTTTGGCAACCTTCTAGGCACAACACTTGAAGACATTGATGAAGAAGATACAATAAGTTTCTTTTTCCTTTCTCTCTTTTTCTCTACATTCACTTGTAGTTTCTTAATGTATTTTGTAGCTTCATCTAGTTGATCAGGAAGTGTTAAAGATTCCTAAAATAATAAAAAAAGAAAAGGGTTTAAGTATAAATTAAAATATTATCAAATATGAGAATCAAGAAGAATATAGGGAGAGAGAGAAGAAACCCTAGAAGATTGATTAGGAAGAAGAGAATTGAGTTTTGAGCAGAGATTTTTCATTTGAATCCTTCTATTCTTCTCTATTATAGATCTTGAATGACTTTTGTTTGAATTGCTTTGATCCATTTTTCTTCTTCTTCTTCAATTGTGACTTTCACATACACCATGATAGTAAACTCAATATTATATTAGACTTAACTATATAGAGAAGTTAGTTTGGTTTAAGTGACATTTTAACAATCCTAATGATAATTTGTTTATGTTAATAAACTAATTAGTGAAAAGGGGTTTGTAAAGGAAGATAGAGTATATATACCAAAAGGTAACAAAAGTTATAGATATGTGGAAAATAACAAAAGCAATATAGTATGAAAATTTAGTTCTTTTTATATTATTATTCTTGACTTGTTATAGTTATTATTCTTTTATTTATTCATATAGTTAGTTATATACAAAATAATTATAATTTTTTAAATTGGAAATGAGTAAGACCAACTTTTTTTTTGTGGATAAAATGTTAAAATGATATTGAAAGATAAAAAAGTTATATACAAGAAGTTTTTAGCATAGTTACAAGTAGAGCTGGTAATAGTAAGAGAAGAGAGTCGTGTTTTCGTGTCGATATAAGGCTGTCTCGTTAAAATTTGTCACTAAAAAACCCAATGGGACAAAACTAGTGACAGGAAAAAGAGTACAAACCTTATAACCAACAGCGACTGAGATGAAAAGGATCGAGAGAGCTGGAGAGGAGACCATGGGTGAGCTGCGCAGGGGGAACCTATGCAGTGAGTGATTCCCAACGATTGGCCAAGTCCGTATAACGAGAGTTGGAGTCATAGTGCAGGCTGGTAATCCGTGAGGAGATGACACGAGATATGAGATGTTGTATTTGGTGTGTGATGCGCCACGGGTGTCCATGCGAATGATTATTCCTTTCTCGCCAAAGGTGATAGATTGATACTTGGAAAGTGAGCTTCAGGAGGACACGGTCTAGTAGGGAAATGGACTGAAGACGCAATGCGTTGAGTGATAGCGTCCAATCCGGGTTTGTGCGATGCTGGAGAATAGGTGTGACTAGTGAGCTCCAAACGGTGAAAGAGAAAAGGCAAGCAAAGCATAGATGGTCCCATGTTTTATCCTGTTCTCCGCATAATGTGCACGCTTGGTTACGACCCCATGCTCGCATCCTAGCACTTGTGGATAACCTGTCTATCACAGCAATCCAAGCAATAAACGCATAACGTGGAACAGATTGTGAAAACCAAATAGAAGAGAACCAAGGGACTAAAGGAGATGGCGTGCGTATTTGCTGCCAGGTGGACGAGGAAGAGAAGACATCCTTGAATTCGTTGTGACAATGGCGCCAAAGTGGTGTGTCCGCACCGGAAAGAGGGACATGTCTGGTCAAGGAGATAATCTAGTCGCGCAGAGCTTGATACATAGGAACCTGAAAGGAGCGGATACACCAACTGTGTGGCTCAGCTAGGTCGGGAACGGTTGCGAGATGGGGAACGCCTAGCTCTCGCAAACCAGCATCACCTGCAAGAGATATCAAAGGACCAAACAGAGTATAGGGATCATACTAGAACGAGGTGGAGCGACCATCATGAATGGATATTCGAATAAATTGGATAACTAATGGCTGCAATTTGAGTAACTTGTGCCACAACCAAGAATCACGCGTTGTGATTCTTGAGCAACTTGTGCCACAATTTGAGCAAATTGTGCCACATCCAAGAATCACGCGTTGTGATTGGAGCCTCCCATAAAGTGGTATTCTAGAGTAGGTATTGACGAGTCCATGCACGCCAAAGTGATTTTGTGTTCGAGAATAACCGCCAAATCAGGGAAAGAGCAAATACTGTGGAGGTGTCGTCTAAGCGGCGAATACCGAGACCCCCTTCCGCTTTGGGTCTGCATACATCATACCAAGAAATTTTTGACATGTGGTGATTAGTAGTCGTACCTGACCAAAGGAAGTTACTACATAGCTTGCCGATCTCTCGGAGACACTACTTTGGCAGGCGAAAAGCAGATTGTCAGAAGTTGACAGTGCTAAAAACAATAGAACTGATTAGTTGTAGACTACCGATAAAAGATAGAAGCTTGGATGACTAGAATGTAATACGAGTACGAATACAATCAATAAGCGGTGCATAATCATCCTTGGTAAGATTCTTGGTAGTTAAAGGTAACCCCAAGTATCGAATTGGTAAGCTGTCAATCCTTATACCCGAATCCGTGAGGAATTGTCGCAGGGAAGGGTGGGGGTTACCCGGAATATAGATGGATGACTTGGAGAGATTGATCTGTAACCCAGAAACAACCCCAAAGACGGTCATAACGTGTAAGATACCTTGGAGTGAAGGTAATGTGCCGTCTGAGAAAATCAAGATATCATTTGCAAAAAAAGGTGTGTTAAGCCAATAGTATTGCACCAAGGATGATAACCAATTATACATGTAGGTAAGAAACCGTAGATGAAGAAAGACTGCACCGCTGTGATGAATTTAGTTCCAAGAACCGGCCATGCAGCTTTAAAAACTCAGAGGTATAACTGTCAGGACCGAGAGCTTTGTTGGCTGGCATGGAAAAGAGAGTGGAATGGATTTTGTGAGCTAGAACCAGAGCAACTAACGCAGATAAAGTGTCATGAGAGCAACGTTTAATGATTAGCGTCGATAAGATATCCTATGAAATAGGAGTAATATCATCGTTAGTCTGAAGAAAAGATTTAAAGTGAGATATTGCGGCAATTTTAATCCGATGCGAGTATATGAGCACTGCTCCAGAGGATAGTGTGAGACGCTTGATATTATTGCGGGCCGCATGAGCCCTGAAGACCCGGTGGAAGAAGGCGGTGTTTTGATCACCATGCTTTAGCCATGAGATACAAGATTTTTGTTGGTATAAGCGCTCCTCAGAAGCATCTAGAAAGCACCAATATCGAGCTGCTTCTTTCTCGGCTTGGATGTTGAACTCTGATGGATCCGTGAGAGCCTGGGATTGGCAGTGTATAAGATGAGTAAAAGCCTCTCGCGTTCTTGTTGATAGGTCACCGTACGTTGTTGTATTAAGTCAATGGAAATGAATTTTCAATGACTTGAGCTTGGTCTGGAAAAGTCGCAGAGCCAGATGGGAATGAGCAAAGGGTGAGCCTACCAGCCAATGAGATCTGAGAACATAGGAAAACGAAGGGTCATCTAACCAGAAATTGTTAAATTTGAAAGACTTACGGATAGAAGAGGCTGGAGTAGCGAAATGAATGACGCATCGGGAATGATCTGATATGCCATTGGCAATAGGATTGGCTGCTTGGTGATATCACCAGGTGAACCGAGGCCCCAGATACTCCAAATCTGTAAGATCGCAGCTATGAGTAATGTCTTGGAATTGATTCATGCCCAGCTGTCTCAACCGAGAGCCCCGCAGAGAATGGTCCGAGGTAGAGAGAACTTCATTAAAGTCGCCGGTGACGATCCACGGGACAGCCCGAGTGCCGTAATTTGACGATTGTGCTGAAGTGCTTCCCACATATGAACTCTGTCGACCTGAAAGTTAGAGGCATAAACACATGAAACAATTAGTGTGTCCCCGTTACGAGTGTAACCAGGACCGTAATAACTTGAGCATAAATTAGAAGGGGGTAACGACAAATCCCTCCCTCAAACAAACCCACATACGACCCAAATGATGGGTTGAGTAGTTATGAAGAATGTTCCAATTCGGTAGAGCAGAATGTGCAATCTCCGAGAGTTGAGATAGCTGAACACAAGTCTCAAGAAGGCATCCAAACTGTGGATCGGTGGTACGAACCCAATTAAGGACAATCTTGTGTTTCCAAGGCTGATTAAAGCCTTGGGTATTCCATGCAAATAAAGACATTGCATTAGTGTCTCCGTGAGGAGACGTGGTTCGGTTTCTTCAACGGAGCCTGCTTCGCTAACTTACGAGAAGCTAGCGCTGGTATCATTTGTTTTTGCTTGGTACGTTGTATGAGCTTAGATGAGGTGGTTGTCCCGTGAGTGTCCATTGATACCTCCTTCTCTGATTTGGATATTTGGCCTTCTTCCTTATCACCCTGTTCATCATCATCATTTTCATTAGATAAAGAAAAAAAACATGAAGGAGACAATTTAGGTGGGGATTTAGAAGGAGATGAAAGAGTCTTCAAAGGCGAGTTGTTATTAGTTTTTTTTCACGAAAAACAGTCTCCCATCCATCTTGAACATCCTCTACTTGAGACTGAGAGTGGTGAGAGGACTCGGGTAGTGCAATCGGGCATTGATTGTCGGTATTAGGGTTGGGAAAGGAGCTGGACGGTGGAATGATCTCAAGAGCCCGATCCATTAGGGAGACCTTAGAAAGAGGACAAGTGGTTGTCTTAACCAATGAAGCATCAGAATGACCTGCACAAGAAATAGAGATATGAGCAGGCGATGGGATTTTAATTAATTCAACATCTGGAGTAGAGATAGGGTATGTGGGAAGTTGTAGCGGTCTTTGTCTGAATGAACGGTGTTAGGTTGAGGTAGGCCAGTTCCAGAGGTATTGTCGCTAGTTTTTGAGCCAACAGGCAGATCGTGAGCCACAATAATGTGTGGTGATTTAAGCATTGCGTTGGAACCGTCTTCCTCTCTTGAGGCTTCTTTGATGTATGTTCCTTTACTCTGACAATCAATGCGTTTGTGACCCCAGGAATGGCACTGGGTACAGCGAATAGGTAGCCATGGATATGATACAAGGACATGTTGAGCAATATCGGTAAGTTGTATTTTCTCAGTTAGCTCTTTCTCGAGGTTAACAACCACCATAACCCGAGCTATATCCAAGTGCATACAACGCTCAGTGGTGGGGTGTAGCTTCGCCAACTATGTCACCAAAAAACTTTAGTCCTGCATTAGAGAAGAGAGAGTCAGGCTCGTTACGAAAGTCAACCCACAACGACATCACAATGAGGTTGGGTTTTCGGTTGATCCGAGAGGGGTTCCAATCATGCACCACGAGTAAAACATCAGAGATATGCCAATATTTTTTCCAAGTATTGATGTTACGAAGAGATTTAGAGTCAATCTTAAAGAGAACGGTGTCCTCCTTAATAAATTGAACATCAATTTTCGGCGATTTGCCATCACGGTTCCATAGCATGTTTACTGTGGCGTGAATATTTCCGATGTGAGGTGCAGTCCCGATGAAGTAACCTACTAAAAAGCTATTCCATAAAGGCTGAGGGTCAGAGAGGAGCTCCAGTGGGACAGCAATCGTAGCTGTGTCGTGAGTTGCAGTGAATACATGACGTGAAGAATTGATAGTTCGGAGATCGGAGGAAGAGACAATTGAGGACCAGAGGTTTGTCGACGACGAAGCTCCACTTCCATGTTGAAGAGGCGGCGGAGACGACGACATCATACGGCGGCCGTTCGCCGGCTCCAGCTTCTGTGAAAGGCAAGCAATTAAGGAAAGTGAGATAAAGTCATAGTCTGCTCTGTTATCGCCTCTCAAAAGTTATAATTTTGGTCTAAAATTTCACTTTGAGTGAAAATTTATTAGCTTTCACACTATCAAAAATTACATTGAAAATGAGATAAAACAAACTAATACTAGTATTCAAAATACATAGTATAAATATATATGTATGTATACATATACTCTACAATTTTGTGAAAACTAATATATATATATAACATGATCAACTAGTTTTAAGTTAAAATGCTCACTAACACTCAAAAAAAAATTATTAATTGAATCTTTAAATCAAAAGTTTTGATAGATTTGCATTTGTGACATTTGAAAATTTGGATCATAGAATGTTTATGATAAATAATCTTTTTGAGAGGTTAATAATACTTTCACTAACTTGCAATACTTATATGTATGACATTTCTTTATGAATCTTTTTTTTGCTTAATTGGAAAATTACTTTAAAAATGCCAAAAAAAGAAGGATAAAAGAAAAAGGTTTAGGAAATGGAGAGTGGTGGGGTTGAGTATGGTTAACTTTTTGGGCTAAGGCAATGCGTGGATTTTGTAGAACCACATGAAGATAATAATCGACATAAAGACATGTTCATAATCTTTTGTTCCCATCACCAAAGTTGTAGATGAATCTTTATCAAATGTTTCTCTATATCACAACTTTAGGTAAAATAGAGCCCAATTTAGTAACCTTTGATAATGATATGAAAACGAAAGAGGTTAAAGATATATTTTTACATATTTTTTTAGTTCGATTTTACGTAGTTTTGAAATCTTGCATTATAAAATTTTGTTATAGAACGAGGTTTTTGTCGATCCAACTGGTGACAAAAGAAATATAATAATAATAATACTACGAAAAATATGAAAATTTAAATTTTATGCTTTTATAGATCCTTAATTTGAAATTAGGATTGTTAAATCAACAAGATGATATTTATTTTTTGTATTAATTAAATATTCTTTTTGACATTTCAAGATATATTGGGTTTTTTAGTTTTTTTTTGGGTCACCAAATACACAAAATACAATGATCTAAAAGACAATAGACACATTTCTTCGAAACCACCACGGTAAGCTACAGCCTACATAAGTGAAACTTCAATTTCTTTTCCGAGCTTCGCAGGCAAGAAGGTCAGCATGTCGGTTGTGAGTTCGGGGGTAGTATTGGAAGTGAACCCCCGGGTAGCGGCGTCTGTAATTGTTTACATCCGTCAACTCTGAAGCAAATGTTGGCCAGTTGGCGGGGGCTGAGAGCATAGTGAGGAGCTCTTTTGAATCCGCATAAAAAATTCCACACTTGTAATCCATTTTGAGCAGACTCTGCATGACCCATATCAAGCTCAGAAGTTGCGCATGAAGTGGAGAAGTATCTCGGAACACTCCTCTGGAACCCATGACAATGGTACTCTCTAATGTGTTCTTCAAGTTCCACCCTAACACACAAATCAAGCCGTCCTTAATCCAAGAGCCATCAACAAAACAACTATTTCCCTCATGTATTAAGTTATGAACACTCATTTGAGGTATCCCGTCCATAACCCTTTTCTGAGATGATTCAGCGTCATTATGAGCATAACTCCTTTATAAGGCTTCCTTTGAATCCAGAGTTAAAATATATGGTAGGTCCCATATCTTCTCATTGAACAATTTATCATTCCGTGCTTTTTAATTGAACCACATGATCCATAGGAAAATATCTCTTGTAGGAAAATTACCATTCGCCAAAATAGCTTGAGAGTATAGAAACTGGACATTTTCGAGCAAGTTAGATGTAGAAAAAACATCTGGGCCGGTCAGAATGGAAGACAAAGACCAAACTTGGTAAGCCGGTGGGCAAGTGAATATCGTGTGATTAACCGTTTCCTCTGCATCACCACAGAGTGTACACAGACGGTCAACTCGTAAAATCCTCTTTGTCAAATGCACATTAACAGCCAGTGTTCCCGAAAGTACTTGCCATAGGAATTGCTTTAACTTTGGAGGCACCTGTCAGTTCCACGCTTTTTCTTTAGTGTATTGACCGATGGCAATTGAGAGACAAACGCCAAATCCTCACTTTAAACAGAAGCTAGTCGATCATATCCTGATTTAACCGTATCAGAACCTGATGTTGTAAAGATATTCTGTTAATCAATAAACCAATTGATCCGCATCAGATATGGTTTTACTTTACATACATCAACAAAAAATCCAATATGTTTGATTAAATATTTGTTGTTCATTAGTATGAATTTCCACCAAAATACAATTATACTTGTTAAATTTGTAATGCAATTGACAATTAACAATCAATTTTCATAATGTACTTTCAATTTATCATACATTTTTAATTTAAAGAAAAAAGCATATATCTTAGGATACCAATTATATGTAGGCCATAAAAAGTGGAATCACAATTCTCAATAACACATTACTTTCAAAAGCAATTCTTATGTTCATACATATCAACACATCAAAGATATCCTTCTAGTAAAACACTTCCATCTAATTTCTTAGACTGCAAATCTTTAACAGGTTTTGATTCTAACCACTTCATCGACGCAATCGATCTCTCATCTTGCTTGCTCCATTCCGGCAAAACCTCAACCATTACTTTCTGCAACAGTTTCTTCTCAAACCCATCTCTTAAAAGCATTTCAAGATCTTCAATGTTCCCTCTCAAATCCAACAAGACACTACATAGTCCACGGTTATAACAATACTCCAAAATCGAATCCAAGTTTGTCTTTTCCAATACCGCGGTTTCAAATCCGCTATTACTGATTTCAGATTTTATAACCCGAACTTCTGAACCCGATTCTTGAGAGTGTTGTGCATTGTTAGATACTATGATTTGGATAGGTTGAGTCGAAACATTAGCTTCTTCTTTCGAGGAAATGCTCAAGATTTGATCAGATAACGAGGAAGAAAGTATGATCGCGTCATATTCCTGTAATAGCTTTGAGTAGTAACCATCTGAATCCAAAGCCTTATCTCCAATCTTGTTAAGGAAACAACCATTGACAGACATTGAATACCTGCAAACATTATTAGACCGAAAGTTACAATCTATGAATCGGTTTTATCGATGAGAAGCAATGAACTTTACCTAAGGCAGAGCAAAGGCTTTCCTGTTAACATTCGATGTATGAATCCTTCATTCATCTTCTTGCATAAATCTTCTTCAATACCAACAGTGACATCAATTCCAGCATCGATTAAATGACTAATACCTGAAGAAGAAACGATTGGATTTGGATCAACCATTCCGATTACAACTCTTTTCACTTTAGCCTTAATCAATGCTTCTGTGCACGGTGGTGTTCTTCCGTAATGGTTACATGGTTCCAAGCTCACATAAGCAGTAGCATTCTCAGCTAAGTCTCCAGCATCTCTAAGAGCAAACACCTAAACAATTTTCACCATGATTCAAACTCATTAACACTCAAAGTCATCTCTTTTACATAAACCCACCAAGAAAAAACTGCATTTTCCATTGTAATCATCGCAATAATAACGAATAGCAAACATATAACACTTCTCACCATGATTCAAGCTCCTCAACACTTAACTACTCTCCTTTAATTTCACAAAAGCAGAATCTATCAGAACTACATTTCCAAGAAATAACATTCAAAGTCATCTCTTTTACAGAAACCCACCAAGAAAAAACTGCATTTTCCATTGAAATCATCACAGTAATTTCGAAGAGCAAACACCTAACACTTCTCAGTTCTCACCATGATTCAAACTCCTACTTTCCTCAAATTTCACAACAATGAAAGCAGAATACAATCTATCAGATTAACAACACTAAAGTCATCTCCTTTTCACAAACCCACAAAGAAAAGCTACATTTTTTTGTTATAATCATCACAAGAATTACAAAAGAGAGACCAACAACAGTGTTACCTCAGCATGAGGTTGACCAGCTTTAGGATGAAACCCTTCACCAACAATCTCACCATCTTTAACAATTACACAACCTACCATTGGATTAGGGCTTGTACACCCAATTGCTCTCTTTGCTAATTCCACACATTTCCTCATATAAAACTCATCATCATTAGCTTCAATACCTTCTTCACTTCTCATAGCAGCACAAACAACAAGATTGTTTAAACCCGTTTTTGATTTATGTGATCTTTCGATGAAGAAACTGTATTTTGGGGTCTGAAATGGACTCAAACTGAAAATGCAGCGAGGATTTGAGGATAGTGATAGAGGTGGAATTGAGATTCGAGGAGTGATTGATGAAATTGGAATTGGGAGACATGTGATCTGCATATCACTACTGGAATCTTATTCTAACACTAGACAACAAATGATAAACTCGGCTTCGAGTTTCGATGGCGTTTTTTTCAATAAGCTAACAATGGAGAATCGGAGAAGACGAAGAAGACGGCGAAGAGAAGATTAGATTCTTAATTCAAAGAGTCGGTTAAGTCTAACCAGAAATTCAGGAATTAACCGCCGGTTTAGTAAGTTATTTGATTTGGTTTAGTTTATAATCAAACCGGTATTTATCATGAGTAGTTGAACTGAGATGGACTTTCAGGTTTTTGGTTCGGTTCCGGATCGTAACCATTCAGTTTTCTAGATTCTAAATTTTAAAACCAATCGTTATTTTTTAAATTTTTAGTTCGACTCCAATTCGATTTTTGTCGATTTTATGTAAAAGAAATCGAAAATTATCCAAAATTTGATAATTTTTTAAGATTCAAAATATAAAAAATATCTGATACAATAAAAATTACTCAAAAAAAAAGTAAATTACCAAAATAGTTTTAAATAGTTTTATAGAAATAGACCAAGAATAACTTTATAAAAATCTTATAAACATAATTTTATAAGAGAACTTATAATAAATATATTTTTTGGTAAAAATCTTATAATAAATATTATAAAAAGACCTTATAAATAATCAATGTAAGATCTTATAAAGTATATATATTCAGGTATCCGGGTATTTCTTTCGGTTCTCATGTAGGAATTTGGAATCGAACCGATATCCACAGTTCATATCAAAAACCACGGGGTAATTAAGGTGGAACCGAAGCTAATACTTATCTATTTTTTTTATTGTTCGGTTCCGGTTCTTTAATTCCGGGTTTTTTTTTTTTTTTTCCGCCTTAAGTTGAACACACAACACAACAACATAAACGAAGACTGCAGAAAAAATGAAACTTCATTTACTCATAAGACATGAGAAAGATTTCGTTTTTTTTTTAACAGAGAAATATTAAAAGATCTAAGAGAAGACACAACAACACACAAATCTTGAATCAAGCACATGTTCCTCAAAGAAACAAGAACATGTGAAACAAACACCATTAAAAAACAAAACCTAACAAAAACACATAAAACACTAATAAGTTCCCTAAACTGAAGAAAGATCTTCATAAATAGTCTTAATACCAGGTCTCTCAGAAACAGATCTTATACACTTCAAAGCAATCCCAAGAACTTCTTTAATACCTTTCTCTGTATTACCCACTACCATCTCTTGAATCAAAACTGAATCGAAACATTCAGCGCCGCGACCTTCTGCAACTCGTAATCTAACCCAATCTGTTAAATCAACACCTTGTTGTTGTTCACCTGTGATTACATCTCCTGCACATCTACCTGTTAATATCTCAAGAAGTATCACACCAAATGCATAAACATCTGATTTGAATGAAGGTAATGGTTTCCTTGAAGCTGCTAGTTCAGGAGCTCGATAACCGAGTATGCCTGCATCTAGTATCTGTTCTATTGTCCCTGCTTGTGTCATGAGACGGTGAAGGCAATAATCCGCTACACGCGCGTTTAGCTCGGCTCCATCTAAGAGAATGTTTGTTGCTTTGAGGTTACCGTGCGGAACCGCTCTATCGAAATGAAGATAGTTTAGTCCACGAGCAACATCTACCGCGATTTTTAACCGCTGGATCCATGTTAATGGTGGACCTTTCCTTCCCGGCCGATCTGAAATCGAACAAGAAATTGAAAAGAACCATAAGCTACCATTGATGCAGATTGAGAATATATGAGATTAGGGGGTGGCCATTTGAACCGAACCAAAACGAATTTAGTATGGTTCGGTTAGTTCGGTTATTTTGGTTCAATTCGGAGATTTTTTTATTTTAGTTAGGTTTTCGGTTCGGCAACATTCTTTTACTAAATTAACAAAACCGAACCAACCCGAACCGAACCAAACTTGCCAAAATTAACCGAAGAAATAACCAAAAATAAACCGTAAAACCGAAAATAAACCAAAATGTAACAGAAAAAACCAAACTTCAAAAACAAAAAACCGAACCGAACAAAAAGTGTGCTGTAGCAAACTTTTGTTCGGTTCAATTCGGCCAAAAAGAACCCTGAAAAAACAGAACTGATAAAACCGAATCCCACCCTTATATGAGAGAAGCTTTAAGGTAGTGTTACCGTAGAGGAAGCTAGCGAGGCTTCCCGGCGATATATAATCCGAAAGAATAAGCTTTTCATGTTGCGTAGGACCCCAATAGTAACCTCTAAGAGTAACCACATTAGGATGTCTAATGTTTGAAAATTTCTTTACTTCTTTAAAAAATTCCTTTCTCTGTTTTGCTACACCTTCTCTTAGCCATTTCACAGTTAAGAACACTCCATTATCAAGTGTTGCTCTGTAAGATGTTCCGTGGCTACTTCTTCCGAGTACTTCAGCTGGAGCTCTCGATAATTCCTCGGGTGTTAATCTGATCGAATCATCGAGAAACTGTAACTCTCCAACAAGTCTATCTGGTGATCTGACATCAAGCCTTGCTAGTTGTTGATCAGCTGGGTATGAATCTCCTGAGCCGGGCGACCAAGATAAGTTACTGGTTTTCGAAGGTGAGAAGCCGGTTACAACAGCGGTTTTTTCGTCTGGACTGAGGATTTCGGATGATGAGCCTTTTCTTGAAGCAATGAGATCTTCGGCAGAGATAACTGTACCTCCTCCACTACCCGAAGGGATTGTTTGAGGCCGTCGATTCATTTCTTTACCTGTGATACTCCCTTCTTCTCGTCTTCTTGATTTGCAGATGCAAAACAGTAGAATAGCCACAAGAACGAGGATAATCAGAGCAACTGCGCAAGAGACTAATATGACAATCTTGACAAGTAAACTCATGGATCTTCTCTTGGAAGCTTCTGATGTACTTGCACTAGAGGATCCAGCAGGCAATTGGAGCTTAGTGTTTCCCGGAAAAAACGAAGGCTGAGGGAAATTCTTCAGATTCTCAGGCACAGTCCCTGATAGATCATTGTACGAGACATTAAAACTCGTGAGACTGCTAGATAAGTTGCTTGGAAGTGATCCAGTGAAATGATTCTGAGATATGTCGAATGATGTTAAAGAGACCATATCATTCAAGGAATTAGGCAAAGATCCAGATAAATTATTAGCTGCAAGATTCAGCATTTGAAGATTGGTCAAAGATCCAAGTACATCAGGAAGATCGCCATCGAATCGGTTGTGAGAAAGATCAAGAAGACGGATTCTAGAACCCGAAGAAGGTAACGGCCCGATGTTACCTGTCATAACATTGTTTTGAAGGTGGATTTCCTCTAGAGTAGGCATAGAGAGTAATGAACTCGGTATTGGTCCTTCTAAGGTGTTCGAACTTATGTCGAGAACTTGAAGTTTCGGATAATGAGTAGGTATCCGTTCTGGTAGTGAGCCTGTGAGCTTATTGTAAGAGAGATTAAGATGATTTGCTCGAAGAAGTTGAGGGGTTACGTCTGGGAATGATCCGGTGAAACGGTTTTGGCTGAGATCAAGATACTCTATATACTCCCATTTTGACCATCTTGTTAGATTCCCTTCAAACTGATTGTTTGAGAGATCAAGTACAATGCAACTCCCTGTTAATAGAGGAAGCTCTCCGGTTAGTGAATTCGAAGAAAGATCAAGTGTGTGAAGAGTTGTTGACATGATAGAACTTATTGGCCCTGAAACACAAAGAGAAAACCGATAAAGAAGAGTTAGATTTTCAGTTTTCTTGGTGTCAGCATTAATAACAAACCGGAACCGAAAAACCAAAACCGAACCAAAAAAGTGAAACCGGAATCGAAGTTCTTTTAAGAACTTTTAGGTTTGATTATTTAAGAAAACTGAAAAAACTTAAACCAAAACCGGATCAAGACCGTTTTTGACTAACCGAAAAGACCGAAACCAAATAAATAAAGAATTTGTTCATTTATATCTATGTGATGAAATGTATATATTTTGGTAAACGTCAAATAAATCACTATTTATGTACAATATTGTAATGAAGTTTAAACGAAAAAATCGGATCGGAACCAAAATAAAAAACCGAAACAAAACCAAACCATATTTCAAATGGTTTAGTTTTTATAAAAGCGAAAAGCCAAAAAAACCGCAAACCGTAAACCAAAAAGCATACCTGAGAGATTGTTGCCACTTAAATCCAGTGTAGTCAATAGCAAGGAGTCACCTTTCAACAAATTATTAGGAAGGGATCCTGAAAACATATTGTTGCTAAGCTTGAGTACTTGAAGATCATAGACATAATTGAAACCTGGTAATTCTCCGGATAATTGATTGTAGCTAAGGTCCAAGACTTTTAAATTCTGAAATAACTGAAACCCATTAGTCAATGAACCTTCAAGCTGATTGTGACTAAGGTTTAAGTACTTGATACTCTCCGAAACACCCGGTAACAGTTTCCCAGATGTTGTCACTAGTTTGTTTCCACTGAAATCGACATAGCTCGCATTTGTCAAAAGGAAAAACTCTCCATCAAGATTACCATCCATTGAGTTATTATGCAAATCAAGCATTTGAAGACTTGAAATTAACTCGAAACCCCTTGGTATCTTCCCTGTGAATCCATTAGAAGATAGATTCAAGTACAAGAGATTGTTCAGCTCTGTTAAGGACTTTGGTAAAGGTCCAGACAACGAGTTTCGACTTAAATCCAACGATTGAAGCGAAGTTAATCCACTCAGAGATTCAGGAATCTCACCTGAAAACTTGTTACCAGCTAAAGAGAGATTCCTCAAGCTTATTGATCTTCCAATCTCTTTAGGCAATGGTGACGAAAACAAGTTATCAGATAAATCCAAGAACAGTAGGCTTTTAAACTTGCTTAAACTATCTGGTAAGACACCAGAAATCGAATTGTTCGACATAGATAGCTTAACAAGCATCGTCAAATTGGTAAACAAACTGAAATCAGCTTCTGCAGATAAGCCTAGATTATCCAAAACAACACCAGCTACATTACCACCATTGCAGACAATACCATTCCAAGAAGAAGGACAACCATTAAAGTCGATAGATTCGTCGTTCCACGAATTAAGAACAAACCCTGTAGGATCATGTTTAATCCCTTTCTTGAATTCAAGTAATGCCATTATATCCTGTGATGGAAGTTGTCCCATTGCAGAGAAGTAAAACATTGATAGTACCAAAACCCTAAATAGCTTCATCATAAGCTTCATATAATTTCCCCCAAAGCTACAGTTTTTTTTTGAACCCTAGTAAAATCTGAAACCAGACAAAAACCAATCAATGTTAGAAAAAATCACCAAAATTTCAAAACTTTTCACAATGAGAGCTTAAGAAAACTTCACCTTAAAGCTTATAAAAGTAGCCAATCAACCAAAATGCAGAAAGCTAATGAAAAAGGAACAACCTTGAACAAAAGCAAATCATCTGGAAAAATCAAAAGAAAACATTAAATGAACAAATGGGCTATTCAATGTTTTTGGGTCCCATTTTGGGATCTAACCTAACCTCAAAGCAAATAGTTAAAAAGGAAGGATTTTTATTTTTACAGGGATGAAGAAAGTTCATACCTTTGAATGCAAGAACAATGCAGAGAGAGTTGAAGAAGAAGAAAGACAAAGTTCCTTAGCTCACTCATTACACAGCTAAAAAAGTTTCTGGATTTGACTCAACACTGTACACTAAGTCACTAAGAAAGTGAAAAATCTTGATGGGTCATTTTTAAAAACCCTTATTAAGATTTGTTAGTGAAGCCAAAGAAGAGAAAACAGAGAAATTTGCTAGTTTTCATGAAGACGACAGTGACGAAGAGACAATGACTCCGTAAAGAGAGTAAATGTATAGTCTTGAAGCGAGCGAAGTGGAAAAAAACAACAAAATTAAAAAACCCTAAATTAAAGGAAAATAGAATATTTTTGTTGGGGTTCACGTGAAAGTAAATTGCTTTTTTTAGATTCGTGTAAAAATTGGGTCTTTTAACGTTATTAAAAAATTTACCCGCCAAAATAAAATGTACGAAGAAGATAAAATTGTTCAATATATAAATAGTTTTAGCTAAAATGGTTTGTTTGATAATATAAGATATTTTTAAAATCTAAAACAATAAAATAATTTAAATAAATATAGCGTGCAATAATTTCGCGTTTATCCACAAAAAAAAATAATAATCTTTTTTAAATTTGAGATGGTTGGTATTATTTTTATTATTAATAATAATTTTTCTCTAATGAAATGTTGTACAAAAAACGATGGTGTGCGATAAACAAAAAAAACTTTTCATTATTCTTTTTAAAAACGTTAAAATTTTTTAATATGTACTTTTAAACAAAACTACTTATATATTGAAATGGAGGGAGTAGTAATATTGATTATTAGTAGTAAAATATAAAAGTATGGGTCCCACTTGCTGACTAATTTTGACTTGAGTCAATTATTTGGGTCTTAATTGATTATTTTAAAAGTAAAAGTTCATTTTCAGAAGAAACTATGAATTAAAGGGGTCATAACTTAAAACATAAATCTTTTAAGTTTTAAGATAGAGATCACAACACACCAACTCTCATAGCAAATTTGCTAAGTGCTCTTAGATTTTGAAGAAGATTAAAATCATCAATGGCGATTCGTAGAGCACAAATCTTACTTCACCATCCAAAGTTCTCTTATGGATCATTTATAAAGCTCCATCGATTCTCTTCATCATCACAACATTCAACTCAATTCAAGGTTCTAACTTTTCTTCTGCTTCACAAGTTTATTGCTTTGGGTCTTTTGAGAACATGTTCTCTCATTAACCCACTGAGAATTTTCATGAAAAGTTCCAAACTTTACAAGCAAATTGTTTAAAAAGATCTTAATTTTCATAGTGTCCATGTTTCTTCCAGAGTGTTGGTTTCATAGGGCTTGGAAATATGGGATCTAGAATGGTGAATAATCTAGTTAAAGCTGGATATGAAGTTACTGTTAATGACATGTAATATCTCATTCACAATTTTTTCATATTTGATTATCTTAATTTCATATACTTATGTTTTGATTTAATAGAAACCATGATGTTATGAAGATGTTCACTAAATTAGGAGTCTCAGCTAAAGAAACTCCTTATGAAGTTGCACAAGATAGTGAAGTTGTGATTACTATGTTACCTTCATCATCTCATGTAAGTTACTTGTATGATCTAATGACCAAGATTTGTTGTTGTTTGGCTGGTCCTGAGATTTTAAATTATTTGAAATTCTGCAATCTAAAAATAGGCCAATTTGTATAATTTTTGAAAAATAGGCTGTTTTCTTAACTAAAATTTCAAAATTGAAAAAAGGCCGCAAGTTCATGTTTGCGCTGCTTGGGCTCACGACCGGCTTTGTGGCTTTCATTGGATGTTTTTATGAAGAGAATATTGTAATTCATGTAGGTAATGAATGTGTACACCGGACCTAATGGTTTGCTTCATGAAGCAAATGCTATAAGACCGGCTTTGTTTATAGATTCATCTACTATTGATCCACAAACAACTCGGAAAATCTCACTTGCTGTTTCTAATTGTAGTTTGGATGAGAAAAGAGGTAACACATAGATAGGATTTGAAACAGAAGTTTGTTTCTTATGAGTCTAAGATTGTTTCATTTGATATAGTTTGAAATATCTTTGATGCAGATAATTGGGAAAAGCCAGTAATGTTAGATGCTCCTGTCTCTGGTGGTGTTCTTGCTGCAGAAGCTGGTACACTTACTTTCATGGTATGTTTTCGATTTCATTAGATGAATCGCATCCTTTTATAAGTGCTCATAAGATCACAATCTCACATTTTGGTAGGTTGGAGGTTCAGAAGATGCTTACTTAGCAGCTAAACCAATACTTCAATCAATGGGTAAAAATTCAATCTACTGTGGTGGTTCAGGAAATGGATCTGTAAGTTAACACTACTAAGCTTGTTTCGAAGATGAATCTTTTCGATGTTAGACTGAGAAAACTCTCTTTTGTTTAACATTAGGCTGCAAAGATTTGTAACAATTTAGCAATGGCTGTGAGTATGCTTGGTGTTTCAGAAGCTTTATCTCTTGGTCAATCACTTGGTATATCTGCTAAAACTTTAACAGAAGTGTTAAACACATCTAGTGGCAGATGTTGGAGTAGGTATGTAAATGAAATGCTCTCTTCAAATTTATGATTGTCTTCTAATTTTAAATGGATAAAACCACAGTGATGCATACAATCCAGTTCCAGGAGTAATGAAAGGTGTGCCTTCTTCAAGAGATTACAATGGCGGTTTCGCCTCCAAACTTATGGTTAGTTTCTCTTGATCCTCTTGCACTTAACGAGAGCCGGATCTGAACACATCCATATGAAGCATTTTAGTGGGCCTTAGGACCCCAATTTTTGAAATTTAAACAACGAAAATTCAGTGATATATGTAAATATATGTTTTGTAAATGTTAATATGTAACTACAAAATAGAAATGTTGGTAAGAATATTTTACAATTAATATTATGTTAGCCATAAATTATTGTTACCTTTTTTATTAAGTTTTGAAAAATGTGAATTTGTTTATATTATTTTTTTCATTCCGTAATAATTACATATGTAAATGTTTATACAATTAACACTAAATATTGATATATTTAGTTTGTATGGGGTCTCAGAAATCTTAACTCCGGCTCTGCACTTAGCATATTGCTTTTGTTACACAAGTCTTTCATGTTATATTTGGTTTTCACAATGCAGGCTAAAGATCTAAATCTAGCAGCAGACTCAGCTGAAGAAGTTGGACACAAAAGTCTAATGATATCCATAGCACAAGAACTGTAAGTACTTGAGTAGTTTCTTCTCCTTGAAAGAGTCTTTGTGCACATATTATAAAGTTTGATTTTTGATTTTGCATTTGCAGATACAAGAAGATGTGTGAAGATGGGCATGAAACAGAAGACTTTTCGTGTGTTTTCAGACACTTTTATAATGGCAAAGATGAGATCTGAAGCAATCTTTACAATGAAACCGGCGAAAGTATCATGTGTCTGAGTTTAGGATAGTTGGTTTCTTCATGCATTTAGATTGTTTGGCTTTGATTACTAAAGAAAAAATAAATCTTTGAATAAACGGTTTTGAAATGTTAGTTTGGCAACATCTCTTGTTTGAACATGACTTTTGAATAAAGCCAAACTTTTAAAACTTCCAACGTTTTTTTCGTCCTAGCCGTTTCCGGTTCGAAGTTTGGTCATACATGTTGTTTCTCAGGGCCTTCAGTTTTCGGAAGGGTTGCTCGGATTCTTCTGTGCTGTAGTATTTGGATTCGCATCAGGAGGATTTGCCAGCAGTTGGTTGACTTCGTTTGTCACTTTTACCTGGCCAAATCGTTCAAACTTTGGAGTTGTCGTATGATCCTTCTTCTAGCATTCTCCTCGAATTTTAGCCGTTTTTCATTTTGTATTGATGTGGTTTATCTCTTGTTTATTTGTTAGTGTTTGGTTGTTTTTGACTCCAGAGATGTTCTCTTAGTCCGCTAGTTTAGTTTCGGTTGTCTTTTTTTCTGTCAAACCATAAATTCCATTGAATTAAAACAATGGAGAAGACTCCATAATACAACGGTTCATGAAAACAAAAGAGAATGTATTACAGATGAAAGTATATAGAACATAAATTAAACCGTTTGATGATACCAACACAAATGAAATAAAATTCATTGAACAAATTGTTGAAAAGATCAGAATTAACAAGCCACTCTCGACCTCTAGATCTGAAATCATTGCTGATATGATATGTTGTCTAATAGCAAAACCTTCAAACAGTGAGACTTCAGGGATTTTGGAGAACAAACATCTTGTAGCACTTGAAACTAAAACTTGAGAGATCAAAAGTTTCTTCACTGCACTCAAATTCTTCCTTCTAAGAAAATGAATCAATAACATAGAAGACTCCATGATGGAGTAACCAAAATAAAGCATACTCAAAAATATCCAAGGCAACCAAATAATGAGAACTTTGATTAACATCCATAAACTAGTGAGTAAGTATTTTAGCAATGAAACTTTACCAAAGAAAGTAAAAATGGTCGAGTTGCACTCTAACCAAATGGTAGTCCAGATTTGGAAAAGAAAAAAAAATGGCACCACAAACTACACAAGACAATAAAATAATGTAAGGAGAAGATATGGAAGGGCCAACTTAAATCAAACTTATCCAATATATCAAGCCACTCGAAGGCAAAAGACACGAGTTTAAGAACACATGTTTTTCCTTAGGGTCTTGCTTGAAAGACTTCACAGCTGATGCAAGCGGAGAAGAACCAGCCATCACTAACTTCTGAGAATCCATAATCGACTGGAAATGACACCAAGGAGAGTAAACAAAAGCAGAGCAGATCCAAGAAGTTGGTGAAATGTAGGACCAAAAAACATTGACACTAAGAGCATCAGCATTGGGGTATCTTAGGCCATATCTTAGGTATTTTGCAATTTATTTTTAAAACTTTTAAATAAAAAAGATGAGGGACGTTTCTTAAATTAGAAACTTTGTTTCTAGGTTCTTGGGTACACGTGTCAAACTAAGAGTGGAGTCTCTCAAAATAAGGATTTAAGATTAATTCGCAGTTTTCTCTTCACCGTTCCAAGTTTCGTTCTTCAATGGCTAAAGACGGATCCAATTGGGATGGATTGCTTAAATGGAGTATCTCACAAGCCGACGGAACTCGACCAACTCGCCAATTGAGGTACGAACATCATTTGTAGCGTCTTTCTCATTGTTTTGATCGAGATTGGTTTCAGATGTTATAGAAACTTCTTTGAATTTGGCTTTGCACTTGATGAAACGAATCTAATAGGTGAATTCTAAATTAGGTTTTCTTCTTCTTCTTCTTCTTTCACCCAAATTCTATCCAACTTATTGGTTTGATTAGAAGCACTTATGGAATCCTATAGCTAAAATAAGCTTAAACGAATCCACTATTTGGTAGCCTATATAGGATTTGGTAT
>OVBE01004851.1:0-18684 GCA_900406425.1 Iberis pinnata | reverse complement strand
AAACCAAATGATGAGATGGAGGTTTTGGTAGATGCACTAGGATCTTCTGTTGCTTGTCCTAAATATAAGATTGTCCCATTGATTATTGTATGAGTTACAAACTTATATATTCAATGTTTGGTTCAGTATGTATTGGTTCTCTTATGCAGTACTTTAATGATGTTGGTTCTCTTCATAAACCAAGATTTCATTTGGTGGTTAATGGAATTGAAGTTCAGGTTTAGTTTTCTGGAATTCAGTAATCAGAGATAAAATATGGACAATAATAACAGATAAATGTGTTATAAGAAACAATTCTATCGCATTAAACAACAACAATTAATATAGAAAAACACGTTTATAGCACATTATACAAAGCTATCATTATACTAATACTACTATAGCATAAATCCAAACGCTATCTTACCTTACAGTATACTATAGCGCTTATAAAATTATGCGATAATAGATGAGGACATATCATAGCTAATAATATTAACGATATTGTCGACAATGATATATTATAACAGAAAATATAAATGCTATCGTAAAAAATGACATTTGATAGCAACCAAACTAAAATGCTATCAATAAATTAAATATAACATAGCAATACAATCAAACGTTATTGTAGTGTATTATACGATAGCAGTTTTCGTTAACGCTATAATAAGTGACCGACCTACGACAGATGGTCTAGTCATAGCGTTTATGAAAACGCTATGAAAAGCCTATTATAGCGTCAATCGTGTGCTATCAATGAGACTTTTTCTTGTAGTGTGGGATTCTTCAAGATCTTAGGGCCAACTAGCCGAGATGATCGGAACAATATAACTTTGGCGGGGAGGATTTTAAAAGTAAAGGAAGAAGGAAGAAAAGGGATCTTTTGGCCAATTTTTCGAGCTATCTTCTACTTTAGAGAATTTATCTAAGTTGCAAGTGTAACCATTGGATTCAAATCAATAAAATCCATCTCTATTTAAATTTATGTTGCGTCTTTTTCCTTATTAAACAAGAACAATCAAATTTCTCATTAAGATCAACTTGACAAAATTACATCGTGGATTATAACGTCCACAAATTGGCGCCGACTGTGGGGAGTTACGAGTTCTTTAACGCAAGAAGGAAAACCGCAGCCATATCCAGCATTACCATGGCCGAAAACATATCAACGCCACCCGATGGGTATGCCAGCACAATTCAGGCGCTCCTCCAATCCGTGCAGTCCATGTCTGAAAAACTAGAGACACAAGACGCCCTGAACAAATCCCTGCTTGATCGGCTCGACCAAATGGCGAAGGAATCCGCAGATCAGACCAAGGCAATGGCCAAGCGCCTCGATCGGGCAACATCTTCGCAGCATCATCTGACCAGGACCTCCTCACGATGATACCCCATTTCAGGAGACATTCCAGGAGGCTACGCTTTACTCCGACCCCAAATTTAGTTAAGACACAAGAACATCGCACTGACACTACAGAAACCCCACCAAACGTCGACCTTGAAAGAGAGCAATCCGACCAGAGGGACGACCTGCTCAACGACAAACCCGAACAGCCGAGTCACATCGTGAGCCCTGAGGAAGAGTCTGACAGGTACAAGGAGGGCACCCGTACCCCACCTTCCCGATCCAACAAGGGACCTCAGCAATCGATTAGGGAAATCCAGGAGATAAAGAACTTCCTTTAGAAAGCCGTCTGACAAATGAATTTTAAGGTTCATCAGGCCATCAGCTCAGCACCCAAGCTGGACTGACTGATGAAGGAGACGCTCTGCAGCCCGTACGCCCCACACATAAAGAACGCTAAGGTACAAAACCCCGAGAAAATCAAAATTCCCTTTTATGAAGGGAAAATAGACCCCAGTACATACATGACCACCTTCAAGATCGTAGTCGGGCGAGCGCAATTTGACAAACATGAGAAGGACGCATGGTATTGCCAACTTTCTATTGAGCATCTTCAGGGACCGACACTCACCTGGTTCTCTCGACTACCTGAGGGCTCACTCCATAGCTTCAACCAAATGAGTTTGATGTTTCTAAAGCATTATTTAGTTTATATCGAAAGGGATATTTCAGACATAGACATGTGGAGCATGACTCAGGGTCCAAATGAGACCCTCCAACAATTCATTGACAGATTCAAAGAAGAGTAGTAGTCACCGATAATGCCGTAATTGCTGCTCTCAAAAACGCGGTCTGGGGAGAATCCAAATTCTATAAGGACCTGATATTGAACCTTCCAATAATGATTGATGACGCACTTCACAGGGGGAAAGTATTCACACGAATAAAAGAGGACCTGATCGAGATGCATAAACAAAATCGAGAAAAAAATTAAGTGACTCAGACCATTACCCCAAGGCAAAATTCCCCAGCAAGGAACCAAACACTCTTCACCGGGAAACCCAAAAATGGACCTTGGAACCAATGGATACGATCTAAGGAACAAGAGAACGTTAAAAAACACTTTGAATATCATAAACAGGACGGTCACTCTACTGAGGAATGTAGAAGCTTTAAGTCATTCCTCTTCAGGAAATACCAGTCCGGAGAATTGGTGGAACCCAGCAGGTGAAAGCAGCGAGTTCCCAGCAAGGAACAGAGGACCAGAATGAAGAGGGTAACCCCCCAAAACGAACTTGAGAAGAACTGCCTCAAATGGCACTAACCCCGCCATTCAAGAAGCGGATTAACATGATCATGGGAAACCATCAATTTGGACTCAACTCAGTGACAACAATCAAAGCCTATGAGCGCCAGGTGACTTTGTGCGAGAAATGGCGATTTAAGCCCCAAGAGGCAGGATAACTTATAACGTTCGATGAGATGGACACCACAGGGCTCAGCACGCCTCACGCTGACCCACTGGTCATCGACCTAATTTTAGAAGAGTATGAGATTGCGAGAGTGCTCATTGATACTGGGAGCTCGGTGGATTTGATTTTAGAATAAAATTTAGCAAAAATGGATATAGACCTATCACGAATGGAAGGACCACCTGCGTTGTTGACAGGTTTCACCAGCGAGACCTCCATGACGATCAGAACTGTCAAATTACTAATGCACGCAGCAGGAGTATCAAGGATGATTGAATTCACAATGATCGATAACCTGCGATATACAACGCAATCCTAGGAACGTCGTGGATAAACGCAATGAAAATTGTCCCTTCTACATAATGCGTCAAATTCCCCACTAAAAAGGGGATTATAACAATTAAAGGGAGTCAAAGATCAATCTGAACTTGTTACCTAGTTGAACTCAAACTCATAGAGAGAACCTTATAATAATTACAAATCGGGGAGCCAACCCCACATGCAAAACCAGTATACGAGGAACCCAAACTAGACGAGGTGACGCAGTACTGCATCTACCTAGGATACCTAGAGCTTTGCGTCGGCATAGGATCAAAGCTTCAAAAATATTTGAAAGAGGAGTTGATTCTCTTCCTCTAAGAAAATAAACACACTTTAGCATAAAACATGACAAATTTGCTAGGAATAAACTTAGACATCATGTTTCACGAACTAAATGCAGACCCGATCTATAATCTGGTTAAGCAAAAAAAAACGCAAGTTGGGAGCCGAGTTTGCTCAGGCAGTTAGAGACGAGGTGGAGAAGTTGCTAGGTGTGGGATCAATCACCAAGATGAAATATCCAGAGTGGCTGGCAAATCTTGTGGTAGTGAAGAAAAAGAACAAAAAATGGAGAGTGTGCATAAACTTCACCGACCTGAACAAGGCATGCCCCAAAGACAGTTTCCCGCTGCCAATCATAAATCAGCTCATCGAAGCCACATCCGGTTACAAGCTGCTCTCATTTATGGATGCCTTCTCGGACTATAACCAAATACTCATGCACCCGAATGACGTGGAGAAAACCGCGTTTTTGATATCACTCAATTTTGATGCATTTTAGTGGGTATTTATACTTGCTATTTGGCATCATTCGAGTATTTTCCATGTCTTTTTGGCATATTTTCATGTTTCTAGGTGTTTTGGACGTTCTGGATCAAAAAGGTGGATTTGTGCACAAAATAGATGTGATTTGACGAATGCAGAAGCAGAGTTCAATAGAAGAGCCAAAAGTTAATCGACATTTGGAGATTTTGATATGATTGGAATGAGTTTAGAGTTTAACTCAAACTGGCCACGTGAGTTAGCTTTCATATGAAAGTGATTTGAGGTCAATCCATTGAGGCAATCAAAAGTCATGGCGATTTTACTGAAGACTGGTCAAGCTGTCTCGCAGAAGAAATATGTGCAGCACGTAATGGAGTAAATCGATCGATTTGTGTGGAAATCGATCCATCCAGAATATTATCAAACTTACGGAAGTTTGGATCGATCGATCCACACTTATATCGATCAATATGTGAAAGTAAAGGACGTCAGATCGACCGATCCATATGCACGAGATTATTTAAAGATTTCCAAAAAGACGGTTCCGTCCTCAAGACTTATCATTAGTTTTCTTTATTAGGTTTTATATTCTTTTTATTCTTTTTGAACTCTATATAAGCTAGAGGCTTAGGGTTTTATTAGATATATAATTCATAACACACTTCAGTTTACAATTCATTACTTTTGAGAGTTTTTCTGAGAGAGACGAATCATGACACATGTATTTCGAGAAGAATTTTGAACTCTCTTATTATTTTATTAAATCTGGTTTTTGAATATGCTTTATTTATTGATGATTGTTTATGTCTGAGTAGTCTATTTGTTATGTTTTAGGGATTTCCCAGAGAAAACAATTTTTGATTGTTAGGATTTAACTTTAATGGATTCAATTTGTTAGGTTCTTAGTCTAGATTTGGTATCATTGCTTGAATTAGCTTGATCACCTAGTTCATGATTTTAGGTTAGTCAATACAAAGGGATTTGGTTTATTTAATCTAACCTATTCTAGATGAATAAATGTCTCTGCTTGCGGGAGTATTGTCTTTGATGCTTATGAACATATCGAATATGAAATCATTGCATGATTCAATTGTCTAATTTAGAGATCTAAGATTTTGGGAGAATGTTAGTCTTTATTTTTAGAAATTCTATCATAGGAATCTAATGCTTCAGGAGGATATTAGTCTATTGTCGTCTTTTGAGTTGAGAACTATTTTCATTGTTAATCTTTCTTGTCAACCAGACTTCAAACCTGAATACCTGTGAAATTTCCCTATCGCCTAGCGTTTTATTTCATTGGTTTACATTCATTTTTAATCATTCACTTTAATTTTCAATCTTTCAAAAAAAATCTTTCTTTTATTTTTATCTTAGCTAGAATCGATTTTTAACTAAGAGTCGCACTATCTGGTCCTTGTTGGATTCGACCCTTTTACTATACTACGAGGATCTGTTCTTTGTAGTGTAGTTTTAGGAAGTAAAACCTGAACCTATCAGTTTACTATGGACAGAGGCATTTATTGCTACAAGGTGATGCCTTTCGGCCTAAAAAACGTTGGCGCAACTTATCAACGCCTGGTCAATAAGATGTTCTAGGAACAACTAGGCAAGACAATGGAAGTTTATATAGACGACATGCTCGTCACATCTTCCGATGAAGACAACCATGTGGGCGACTTGCGCACCTGTTTCCACATACTGAACACCTACGGGATGAAGTTGAACCCACATAAGTGCACTTTCGCAGTAACCTCGGGGGAATTTCTCAGCTACCTGGTAACCAAGAAGGGCATCGATGCCAATCCCAAACAAATCAACGCACTAATATAGAGACTAACCGGATGCATAGCCGCCCTGACCAAGTTTATATCTAAGACAACAGACAAATGCCTTCCGTTCTATAACCTTCTGAAGGGAAACAAAAAATTCATCTGGAACGAAGAATGCGAGTTGGCGTTAAGGACTTGAAAACCTATTTGATGACATCCCATGTCTTTTCAAAGCCACAAGAAGGGAAAACCCTATATCTTTACATCACGGTGTTGCCTTATCCGATCGGTTCAGTCCTTGTACGCGAGGAGCTAGGCGACCAAAAGCCAATCTTCTACCTCAACAAAATCTTGGAAGACGCCAAGACCAGATACCCAACAATAGAAAACTGGCTCTCGCAGTAGTGCACTATGCGAAAAAATTGCGATCCTATTTCCAGTCACACTTAATCTTCGTATACACAAACCAACCGTTGCGTACAATCCTACACAGTCCCAACCAGTCGGGAAGACTCTCCAAATGGGCTGCCGAGCTCAGCAAGCACCCGAGATGGATGCAACAATAAAACCTAACGAAGCAAAGTGGTCCCTGTACGTAGACGGAATAAGCTCAAAAAACGGTTATGGGGTAGGAGTACGATTAATCTCCCTAACCGGGGAGATGATCAAGCAGTCATTCCGACTAAAATTGGCTGCGTCAAACAACAAAGCCGAGTACGAGGCAATAATTACCGAACTGCAACTGGCAACAGCGATTGGGGGCCAAATGAGTCACCGCCTACTACGACTCCCAGTTAGTCGCAAACCAATTTAGTGGGGAATACAAAACAAGGGACGACAGAATGGAAGCGTACCTGGACATAGTAAACACCTTCTGCCTTGAATTTGTGAACTTTGACCTGGTTATAATCCCCATAGGAGAAAATATAGCCGTTGATGCCCTAGCCGCGCTAGCATCAACTATGGATCCGCAAACGACCAGAGTCATATTGGTTGAAACTATCAATAAACCCAACACCTCCATCACCAAATCCACATGCGTAATACATGAGACAATTGAAGAATACAACGCCAATCTAGACCCCGAGGATGTCGAAGAAAATGAAGTTCCGATGGAAACATACGAGGTCGAGGTGTAGATAGATTGAAGGGTTGAGATACTTCCGTACATCACGGACGAGATCCTACCACCAAAGAAATGGGAAGCCAGAAAACTCAAAGTCAAAAGCCCTAGATACACTCAATCAGACGGGAACCTTTACAAATGGAGCATACGTGGTCCACTGCTGAAGTGCATATTCGGGCACGAGACAAGGAAGATCATAAGGGAACTCCATGACAGAACATATGTAAATCACTTAGGTGGCCAAAGCGCTGGCATTCAAAATAAACGGTATGGCTACTAATAGCCGACCATGATCACAGACTGCGAACAGTACACTCAAAAATGTGAGAAATGCTAAAAACATGCACCATTGATATATAGGCCAACCGAGGGGATGCAATCCATCACAACACCATACCCATTCATGAGATGGTTCATGGACATAATTGGTCCTATGCACAGGTCGAAACAGAAGTGTTTCCTCCTCGTCTTAACAAACTACTTTTCTGAATGGATCAAGGCCGAGTCGTTTGCCAAGGTCAAATCCGAGAACGTGGAATCCTTCATTTGGAAAAACATAATCTGTCAGCATGGGATCCCCTATGAAATCCACACGGACAACGACCATCAATTCACTTTCAGAATAGATTCAAGGATTTCTGTGAACGAATGAGAATAAAGTATTACCCGCAGGCTAACAGCCAGGCTGAGGCTGCTAATAAAACTATGTTGGACGGCCTAAAGAAAAGACTAGATGCAAAAAAGGGGAGATGGGCTGAGGATTTAGAAGGAGTACTGTGGTCCTATCGGACAACGCCTAGGAGGGGTACGAACGACACACTATTTGCTTTAGTATACGGCACATAGGTAGTAATACCAGCCGATACCGAAGTCCCAAGCCTCAAACGCGAGCTGGCACCCCAGATTACGGATCAAAATGACCAAATGCTCATAGACATTTCTGACACGGTTGATGAGAAGAGAGACCAGACAACTATAAGGCTACAAAATTACCATTACGCTGTAGCCCGATTCTACAACAAGAAAATCAAACAGAGATGTTTCGACGAGGGAGAGCTAATACTACGGTAAGTCTTCCCTGCGCGGGCAGAGAAGAAGGCAGGAAAGTTGGGAATCAGGTGGGAAGGACCATACAAAATCATTAAAACAATTAAACCGGGAGTCTATGAGCTGGAGGACGCAGACGAAAATGAAGAGAAACACCCTTGGAACGCCCAACACTTGAAGAAATTAATTTGTTAGGAGTTTCTCACTTTGTATTTTCATAATTTATTTACGCAAGTTGTAGACCGAACACAATGAACTACGATCAAGGCTTGATCCCCCGCTCGGGGTACATAGACAACTCCGTTTAGGGAGTTCAGCTAATCTTATCACTTTGTTTATCGATATCTTCTATCTATACTCGGACCCAACCCGCCCATCCTTCTCTTATAAATTTTTCTTAAAAAATAGGGGAGATGATTCGTCCTTCGCACTCCGACCCAGGCCGCCCATCCTTCTCTTATAAATCTTTCTAAAAAAATGGGGGAGATGTATTCGTCCTTCGCACTCCGACCCAGCCTGCCCATCCTTCTCTTATAAATTTTTCTCAAAAAATGGGGAGATGTATTCGTCATTCGCACTCCGAACCAGCCCGCCCATCCTTCTCTTATAAATTTTTCTCAAAAATAGGGGAGATGTATTCGTCCTTCACACTCTGACCCAGCCCGCCCATCCTTCTCTTATAATTTTTTCTAAAAAAATGGGGGAGATGTATTCGTTCTTCGCACTCCGAACCAGCCCGCTCACTGTTCTCTTATTAATTTTTCTCCAAAAATGGGGGAGATGTATTCGTCCTTTCTACGACAAACCCAACCCAACTGGGGGCTCCTCTAATAACAGACAACCAAATGTCAAACTTGGAGATACCACAGTAATCCTCAGCCCGTACAATTTTATCGTTTAGGCCACCTAAACCTCCTATTTTTATTTTCAGGTAATATTATCCAAACCCCTGGAACACCACCTCTTGCAACATAACACTCAAAACGACAACCAACTTTCCACTTACGCAACATTGTGCGACCTGGCCAGTCGTGCAATATATCGCACACCCCCAGTGGGTATTATCTTGAGCAACCCTCAGTACAGTATGAGTGCTAAAGCCGAGCCCACTCTCACAACAATGCATTGAAATATAGGACGAACATTTTAACAATCGAAACATTTATCATTAAACATTTGATCCCTCGAATTAATATGTTGCTTTAAAAAAATACGCTTGATAACAAATACGACAACTGTCTTTGCTAAGTAAGCACCTATGATACCTCCTGGGCAAATACGATAACACCCAGATGGGGGCTCAGCCCGAAGTAAACAGATGCAAGCAACAAGCAAATATACAAACCCAAATACTTGCATACGTTAAGGCGATTCAAATTTTCAGGTACAGCCTCTCCAGGCAGCCAAGTGAAAAAGGAAATTAATCAGTTTGGATAAAAGCCCCCCCTGGCACCATGTTGGAATTCGGATAAAGTTCAAAGAAAACTAAAAAGGAAAAAGCATAGAACGCCCCACGCGCTTGAGCCCTGACCAACCGCATCATCACCATTCCCTCTGGGCGCTCTTCCTCGCAATAACAACGACCTTGTCGAGCGCCCCACCTGTGTTGACATCGGCCTTCTCAGCACCCTCTCCATCAACTGCTTCTTCGGCTAGAGTCTCATTCTTCTCCGCTTCAACAGCGGCTTCCTCAGCTGGGTTAAGTGACGGAAGGTTCGTACCATAGGGATTGATACCTTCAACCGGATTGGGCTCAGATGACTCACTAAGATCGGACCCGGTTGGTGACGCCACCCAATCCTTTTCCATGTTCAACTCTTTAAAGTCCAACATGGCCAATTCCTTGTTAAGCCCTACCAGGTCTCCCTCCAGGTCTTTCTGCTCCGCCTCCAACATGGTTTCCCCCTGGGTCAAGAGTTTGATCAGCTCGAGATTACCCTTGATTTTCTCCACCTGTATCAGTTTTTCCTGGTACATCCTTTCATTTGCAACTTTCCCCCTAACTAACTCCATCCCCTTTGGAAATCGTGCGTTTAGTTCGTCTTTTTTGTCTTTAAGGTTCCGCGCCAGTTGATCATCCATCTCCTTAAGAACATATGCCAACTCCTTGGCCATCTCAGCCACCTTGTGCTTTAACTTTCTCTTAGCTTTCTCATAACGAACTGTCTCCTCATTCAGCCTCTCGACGTCCCTCTTCCTCAGGTCCTTCAACTGAGCGACCTCAGCCTCAACTTGCTATTCTCGTCAGTCAGCATCTCTACCCTTCTCACTGCAGCCTTCAATTCAGAAATAACTTTGTTAGCCCTAGCCGTCGCATTCGTAACTAGCTCAACCCAAGAGTTCTTTTTTGCTTTCCTCAGCTCGTAATCCAGGACCCGCACCAGTCGGTTTGCTAGAGCCGCAGTCTGAGAAAGGCAAACATATAATTCAATCAAAACAAAGGACCAAGCGAGAGCATGGAATAAATAATGAGAAGCATCCATACTTTAGTGTGAGAGCGAGCCCACTCAACATACTCCCTCTGAACCGGGAGAGACATGTGGTTATACACCTTGGGCTCGCCAAGTCGGAGTTTGGATACCAGCTCAGCACAAAGATCATCATCCTCAACGATAGGAGACTGTTTTGGCCAGGTAAAGCTGACAGAAAATCTGCCATAGTCATGAGCACCAACTGGGGACGTTTCTTGCGTACGAGCTCTTTTCTCTACTGGATCTTCGAGATGGCGAGAGCTATGACAAATTTGGGGAGGACAAGACGTTTTCTTAGGGGAACCACAACCTTCTCTTTGCGAGCATCACCACATGATAATTCATAAACCTCAATGAGATCCACGTCCATTGGGATATGATCTTTTAATGTCTTAGCCCCCTAAGCAGCATTGGGGTCCGCTGATCCGGGAGCGCCCTGAGAACTTTTTAACTTACGAGCTTTGCAGTAAGAAATAGGATTATTCATTGTGATGAATGGGCATGGAGATAGAGTATCTATAGGAAACCACGTACCAAGTGTCACACAATTTGAATGAGCTAAAAGAAGGAACCAGATTTGAATACTTACTTGAAAACGATTCAGAAAGCGGTTCAAATGGAAGCCAATTGCGGGGGACTTTTCTCTGTCAAAGTGCTCCAGTTGTTCAGTCGATTAATTTCAAGAAGATGCCAATTCCTCATATACTCGGAAGAAGGATTCTTGACTTAAGCTAAATGAGGAACTGTTATGACACCAAAAACCAAAGAAAAGAGGAGAGGATCAGTTAACCAATTACGCAAGAAAATCAACAATCACAGAGAAACCGAATCAGAAGAAACGAGGTTATGACAATCAGAGTTTTTTTAATAAAAAAAAGAAAGGGGGGGGGGGATAAATCTAAAGCTTAAAAGCAGTCCACACCAATATCCCGAGTCCACCAAGATTGCAGATCATTGGGACCTTAAGTCCCAAAAGAAAGATGATTGTCTTCTAGAATGAAGTAGAACCGATCCCAGTCGGTTTCATCTTTTGGGATTTGTCCGGTTGTGAGCCCCTAATTAGGCTTGTTTTCAAAGTTCTAGAGACTACCCTTTGGTCCCTTTTTGACGTATGTAGCCACTTCCAACATATCACAACCTAGTTTGAACCCGTTCTCCCTTACCTGGATCATCAAAAAGATCGCATGCTGAATTCCTTTGGGCATAAGCTGGCTCAACGCCATCCCCGACGGTATACATACCGGACCAACAGTCCGAGAAACCACAACCCACAAGTTATGAAAAATATCTCATAAACTGTGACGAATCCAGCTGGGGGATTGTTAGGAAATTGACCAGTTTCAGGGATAAGGAACCTGATATCAAAAGGGAAGTCGAACTACTCCCAAATTGGATTCACAGACGTAACAGTTGATCGGGAATCATAGAAAATCCATGATCCATGGAGCCACAACCGCCCTTGATCTTATAGCCAGAGGAGTTCCAATACTGATACTAGTCGCAGGGTGCGACAAAGAACTCCTACTCTAAGAATGAAGCGTTAGTTGCTTGGACATAGTAGGCAGACCGAGGCGGAAGAGAGATTACAAGAAGGGAAAACAGGGAAAAAGTGAAATCCGAAAAAGATGAAGGAGAATTAAAGAAGAAAAATCGCAAACCCTAGCAAAATCAAGAGAGATAAAAGTGGAGAGACTTTACCTTTTGTTGCGTAAAGAAAGAGGGAGAGTTGGCGGTTGAAAACAGAGTAGGGGAGATGGATCCGAACAATTAAGGAGAGAGGAAAAACAATAACTGCCTCAAAGAACAAAATACCACCTTTTTGTAGGCGTAATGATGATGAATTTGAATTTTAAAATTCAAAGATTCCACCGCATGCACAAAGGAATAGTACCTGAACTGTTGAGATTTCCCCTAATCAAATCCACAACAAACCATCTTATCAAGTACTTGATTTTTGAATTGTTGAAAATTATCCGACTTCGCAACAAGAAACATTATTAATATATACGCAGAATAAATATTGCACATACATGTGTATACATAAATAATGACGACAAAGGCGATGTGAGCACATAAAATAGAGATAACAATCAAAAACCATCTCGGAGTTTGAAATTCTACAGGAAACTCACCAATCGGTTTTCGAAGGTCACCCAATTCGCTAAGCTCATAGGGAGACCTGGGAGCTAATCTGTTGGTGTCAGAATCCCCTCGGTAGGATTTTGTCTCAGCCAGTATCACTCCTCAAAGGTTGACTCAGCACGTGCTAGGCGCATGAAGATTGGCCAGATAAGCTCCCACTTGAGTATGATAGCTGAGCGGTTGAGCACTCAAGGCGCAAGCGGATCAGGAAAAACGCAAGCGCAGGCCGAGCAAGAAAGGGCTGAGTCAAGACAGTTCCGGATTAGGTGGGATTCTCCGAGATCTTAGGGCCAACTAGCCGAGATGATCAGAATAATATGACTAGGCGGGGAGGATTATAAAAGTAGAGGAAGAAGGAAGAAGGGATCTTTTGTCCAATTTTCGAGCTATCTTCTACTTTAGAGAATTTATCTAAGTTACAAGTGTAATTGGATTCAAATCAATAAAATCTATCTCTATTTAAATTTATGTTGCGTCTTTTTTCTTATTAAACAAGAACAATTGAATTCCCCATTGAGATCAACTTGACAAAATTATATTGTGGATTCTAGCGTCCACAAGAAGAGGCAGAAGGTAATGTGGATGGACATATAGTTCCATATATGGGTGGGTAGGATGTTGGTGAAGAGGTCGGTGGAAATCTGAATTTCGTGGATAACGATGTGTTACCACTCGATGACATGCCATACATAGATAACATTAGGAGAATTACAAGCGACGAAGCAAACATGAACCTAAAAAAGAAGGTAATGCACTTTATGTTGGAATGATATTTAAAAACAAAAGTAAGCTCCATAAGGAAATTTCGGTCTACTCAATTAAAAGATTGTTCAATTTCAAGGTCCAAAATTATGATAAAAATGGGTTATTGTCGTACGTGTTGATCAGAATTGCAATTGGAGGGTGTACGGTACAATAGATCCGAAATCTGAAAACGTAGAAATAAGGAAGCTGGCTTTGAAGCATTCATGCGACGTAAGTTCAAGGTCGCATTATGGAAAGAAAGCGACTTCAGTCATCCTTGGTGAGTTGCTAAGGGCAAAATATGCGGATGGACAAGAAGATCCACGTGCATGTGATGTACCTGGGATTGTGCTCTCTGAATTTAATGTGACCATATCGTATATGAAAGGTTGGTATGCTAAAGAAGTAGCGATGAGGATAGGGCCTGGAAATGAAGAGGATAGTTATAAATTCTTGTCCACTTATTTGCACTTGATTTCTATGAAAAATTCAGGGACCATATCGAAGATCAAAACAGTTAGGACAATTGAGGGGGTGGATTTGTTCAAGTATTTGTTTGTTGCTTTTGGTGCACAATGCACATGATACACACACTTAAGGAAGGTGATTGTGGTTGATGCTACTCAAACAAAGGGGAAATATAAAAGTTGTCTAGTGGCGGCAAGTGGACAAGATGGAAACTATCAAATATTTCCATTGGCATTTGGCGTAGTTGATGGGGAGAACACGTGAGGATGGACATGATTTTCTGAATAACTGTCAACATTTGTCGCATACGGAAATGATATGGTTTGCATCTCCGACAGACATCAAGCCATATATGAAGGTTTGATGGTTGTCTATCTGGTTTATTCCTTGTATGTAATAAAATTATGTGGACAATTTGACCACTTTGTTATATGGTCCATTACCCGCTGTTATGTCAACCACGCTGTCCACGTCTTAGTAGTTCGAAATATTCCAACCTAATTGTATTGTAAATGAAGTGGAAAATATAAGTGTTTCTCGTGGACAAGTTGTGTTCTGGCAGATGAACAAACTGAAGTATGTCCACCAGCGGAATACTCTTAACATGCTTAATATAGATCATGAATGAGAGCAATGTCCACGTATAGTTGTTTGATTGTATGATGCGTTTATCTACAAGTGTATCAAGTAGTTAACATACAACATCCATACGTGCAAGTTTGCAGAAGGTATATCTACTAGCCCACCATGGAGCATGTGTTGTCCACTTGGAGAGAAACGTGAAACATCAGTTCAAGTGTGATGGACTAGCAAAAATGGTCTCGAATGCGGTAAGAGCATACACCGTAGGGTATTTTAGGTACTGGTTTGAGGAGGTATAAAAACGGAGTCCTAGTTGTGCTAAGTATTTAGTGGACATCGGTTTATCCCATTGGGCGCTTGCGTATTTTCTGGAGATGCGATACAACCTAATGACTAGCAACATCTCTGAATCGTTGAATGCAATACTTCAAAGTGCAGGTTGATTCCCCATATCTAGGATGGTGGAGTCGATTAGAACAAAATGAATGGGTTGGTTTTGTACCCGGAGGATGAAGGCTTCTAGGACAAGAACATGGTGCACCCTTACAATCGAGAATCTGTTGATTGAGAATTTGAAAAATGCAACTGATTGTGCAGTAATTGGAGCTACAGAAACAATATTCCAAGTGAATGACTAAGATGGATGTGTTTTTACGGTGGACTTACAAAGAAAAACATGCCCTTGTAGAGTATTTGATGTGTTGCTTATGTCATGCTGCCACGTCCTTGCCGTTGTTGGGCTGACAAACATAAACATCTACTCGTTGGTTGGGCAATGCTACTCGGTTGAAAATTGGTGGAAATTGTGGACATAAATTGTACTTCCACCCGCAAGGGAGAAGGACAGTGATGTCCCTCCCAATGTGGTGGACGAAAATTTCAACACGCCAAAAACAAAGAGGGGGTCTGGTAGGCCACGTACAGTACAAATCCCTTCACAAGGAGAACACCACGTAAGTATATTTAGGGTACTCGCATTCCATCCTTATAAAATTGAAATGATAAAGCCTTGTCCATATATAATTGGGTGGAAAAAAAATGCAAGAGGTATACTCTTATAATTGAATTTGTTTTGTCTTTTGTATAAGCAGGGAGGAAACGTTCATCATCGCAACTGCATAACATGTTATTTTCCGGGACACAATAGGGCAAGTTGCAAAAATCCTATATAGTAGTAGTCTTGTAATGTGATAAGATTGTAAACGATCGGGTGACACTTTTTTGGTTGCAAAAACACTACTTAGCCTGTTTTTTGAGTTTGGTGTATGCAACACAATATTGGAACCATAACATTTTGTAATGTGGTGTACAACATCTATAATAATATGGTGTACATATTTTGTGTACCTACAATGTCTATCAAATATTTCCATTAGAAATGATTTGGTTTTCATCTCCGACAGACATTGAGCCATATATGCAGATTTGATGGTTGTCTATCTGGCTTATTCCTTATATCAGATAAAATTTTGAGGACAATTTAACCCCTTTGTTATATGGTCCATTACCTGTTGATATGTCAACCATTATGTCCCCATCTTAGTTGTTGGACATCTTGCAACCTACTTGTATTATATATGAAGTGGACAATATAAGTGTCTGTGATGGATAAGAGACAAAATACCAACATATTGTCTACCTACTATTGATAGACAAATTGTTTTGTTGTTACAACCTAGATAAAAAGTTGAAAGTTTAAGTTACTACAAATATGGAACATAAACGAGAAAGAACACTGGTAAGAACATGATGAGGTTGGTATCAGTCTACCATAGCATGAACAAACTTCTCATAAATCTCGATTTACTGATGGTCTCGCACAAATTATACCATGTTCTTCTTAAGATGTGAGACATGAATGTCCTGTGCTTGAAATTCGATCAGTTTGATTGCCATTGATGCGGAGTCCCCGGCCCAAGGAATCTGCGGCACATCCAGACCCTGATAACACTAAAGTGGATGGTCTTGATTTAAAAACCACCGTCATGAATGACCATTTTCTCTATGATAATCGGGAGAAATTGAGCTAAGGGTTTCATAATTGCATCCATCCTCTCCTCATCCATTCCCTTCCAATAGCAATCGAAAATGTTAATAGTACCTTCTTCAAGCTCAAGTGCGATGGAAACCCAATGTGATTGGCCCAAATCCATAGGAGCGTAGACAATTTCAATGGCAGATAACCAACTTAGCTTGTTCATACGATTAGGGACAAATCCTCTAATGTAGTTTCTTATGTGTTGTTGATATATTGCGTTTTTAGCCGATTTAAACTCTTGTTTAGTCTTCATTTTAGTTAGTTTCACTTACATTTAGACTAGTTAGGTTGCATTTTGCATTTCATTACATAATTCAAGTACCTAAGGAGTGCGGAGCTGAATTGAGGACGAAACCGATGAGAAAGATGTCAAAAAAGGAGTTTAAGGAGATGTATCGACCAACTGTATTGGTCTACATGGCCGATACATTCCAAGAGAAAGCTATCCCGGAAGATTCAACCGATACAGTTGAGCCGATATGCTGGTATCGGCCAACATGTATCGGTTATTACAGGCCGATACGAATCATGAGCAATGAAGATCGAGAGAGAGAAACCAATACACCATGCTCGATATGCTGATATCGGCTAGTGTGTATTGGTCAGAAGCAGCCGATACAAACCATAAGGAGAGCATATCGACCACCTAGGCCGGTACACATGGCCCGATACACACCTATCGGCCAGTGTGTATTGGTTACGTCCAGCCGATACAAATTGTGAAGGATGTATATCGACCCTATGATTCGGCCAAACTGGCCGATATCGATCCCAAAAAGTCAAAAAAATGAGTTGACCAGGACTTTTACCCATTAGCTTAGTGGGTTAACCAACTTGTTTTGGGTTAACACAAGACTTTTTAGGAGGGCTATTTAAGGTTGAAATACCTAATTTTAATTTCTTAAGCTTTAATTTCTCTAAAAAAATCTTTATAATCCTTTGGATCTTTAATCTATTTGAGTTTGATTCTTTGTTTGATGGTTTCTTTCTTATCCAAATCTTCTTCTAATCATGTTTAATCACATATTTATCATAAGATTTTGTGCTTTCTCTATGATTAGTGAGTAGTGAATCTTAAGTGAATGGTTGGGTATATTATGAGGATTAGATGAAGGATTGTGGTGTTTAGGTCTTGTAATTCATAAATCTTCTTATATATGATGTCCTTAATGCTAGGATTGAATTGATCTCTCAATTCTAGAAGTTAGGAATTTTGCGCCCGAAAGGTGTTCGAAAAAATTCTTGAACCAATCTCTATAAGCTAAATGAGGCATAACCAAAGAGATTTGTGTTAGTTAGTTTAGTGGTTAAGATAAATTGGATCTTAATGTTTCTTAATTGTGTAGTTTTCCAAGAGATTGTCTAAATTGCATGATTAGGAAAAGGATTAGTGCCATGAAAGTGGATTAGTCTAGGTTTTGGAATTTAAACCAAGGATTAACTTAATAGTTAGAACTGAATACCACATGAATTCATTTGATCACCCAAATCAATTACCTACACCATTTACTTAGCCTTTTATATTTGATTTCAATCTTAATTTCCAGTTGACTTTTGTTAATTGCAGTTGACTTTTGAAACATTTGACTTTTGTTTGACTTTTGATATTTTGTTAATTTGAGATGATTGAAATCTATCCAATTCTATTTGGTTTAGACTAAATACAATTCTAATAGGATTAGTGTGTTAAAGTTTACCCGAATTTGGTTGATTCCTTAAGTTCTACAATGATTAATGAATGGACTTGAGTATTTGCTTGAATAACTAGAAATTCTTGTTTATGAGTTGTTCCATGTCCACTTATTACTACAATAAATATGACTATCTATAGCGTACCAAGATAGCGTTTTTTGTGTTACTGCTATTGTAAATGGACACGGGTTTTATACATAGATTTTCATTTTTTTGGACGCTATTGTTACATTCCCGGGAAAACAAAAATACGTAGGCGCGTAAATTTTGGTAAGTTTCGTCACTTACTATTGCAGATAATACAAAAAACGCTATGGTATTTACAAAATCACCTAACTTTTTCAGCGTAATCAATTCGACTTTGTTATTTCTCTCTAAATTTCTTCATTACTTCGGGACAAATTGTTCATCTCACCAATTCGAAGCTCCATTGTTTAATCGAAAAGGTATCTTCCTGACCTCCTCATATACTTCAGCTTTTAATTAATTTTGTTTTCGAGGTATCATCGATATACAGATTGTTTGAATTCGTTAGACTAAAATATATGCCAGTAAAGAGGAGAGGAGACTCTAATGGGACTCGTCGTAGTAAACGTAACCTAGGCTTAGAGCCTACAAAACCTCCATTAGAATTGGGTAAAAATGCAGCCAGAGGAAGTGAGGAAAGAAGTAGTACTGAAAAAGAAGAACCTGTTAACATGGATCAAAATGGGGTTAAAA
>OVBE01004850.1:0-22931 GCA_900406425.1 Iberis pinnata | reverse complement strand
AAAGAAAAATTAGGTATAATAAGAATAATATAAACAAATATATTATATATTAGCAAAGAATAATTACCGACACAATAACACGGATCTAATAATTCTTTGTTGATGTCATTAAAATCCACAAATTTAAAGTAATTGTCAGAACTTCTAGACGGAACTTTTTTGATCGATGTGGTTGATCTCCAAAGAATTTTGAAATCGTGTAGAGTTGGACAAAAATCACCTCTAACAGTTATTAGTTTAAAATCGGACAGAATAATTCAATCACTTTCGCATAATTTAGATTGAACATGTCCAATAAACTCCTTTTTGATAGTTGCTTGTATATAATTTCCCTAATAATAATAATAATATAATTATATATCTATATAATAAATATGAAACAATATATAACATAATTTATTTATCAATAAATTTAATAATAATTACCATCAATACAAACAAATTTACTGATTTCAGAAGGTTGAATAATACAATTATTGGCAAAATAATCACATAAAAAATCCAATCGTGGACCTATAAACAAAATAAATACAAAAAGATCATAATTTGATACATAGAAATTATATTATCATCAACAATATCGATTTCGTACCCAAATATATTATTAATGACAAATATTTACAATTTAATTTAATACGAATTACCTTCAAGCTTATCAGAACATCGTAAACACCAAACTCTGGTAATATTATTATAAAAATATATTGACTGTTTATCTATACAAAATAAATTAAAATTTGATAAATTCATTATTTAAAAAATATAATAAAATTAATATGTATATAGTAACAAATTATTTATTAATATAAATATCGAAATATCTTCAGGCTTATCAGAATATCGTAAACACCAAACTTTGTTGATATTATTATAAAATTATCTCGACTGTTTACCTATAAAAATAAACTACAATTTGATAAATTCATTATTTAATAACTATAATAAAATTAATATGTGTATAATAACTAAATTATTTATTATATAACCAGATTTTGATCATAAATATTTATTAACATATACATATTTAAGATTAGACAATTAACATATCAATTTCCGATAATAAAAATAATGATTAACGCATAATAAATAAAGATATCGTTAAACTCAAGTGATTGTGGGGTTAGACGAAAATTGAATATATAATTAGGAAAAACGGAAAATAAGAAAGAAGGATTATGTAAACCTCTTTCTTAGGTAGAGTATTGCATTCAGACTTTAAAAGGGCTTAAACCCTTAGGGTTTTTTGTATTCGAGCAACAATCTCTGCATCCGAACTTGACTTCGCCAAAGCACTGAGAGCAGAATCAATGGCGGCTAAGGGTTCGTTAAAGATTAAAGGAAAAGGAAAAGGGTCAAAGGCATCGTCTTCCTCTTCCTCCTCGAAATATCAGGTCTTCAAGGATTGGACGAACTGGTCACTAAAGAAAGCAAAGGTTGCGACTCACATTGGCTTCATCCCTCTGATCATCATCATTGGCATGAGGTCCGATCCAAGACCTGATCTTTTTCAGCTACTAAGTCCCGTTTAGTCATGTTTTAGTGCTTTACTTCCCTTGATTTGGGTATTGTTTTTTTGTTTGTTTATTTCTGAATCCATAAAATTTACAAATTCTGCTCGGAAACAATCGTTCAAATAGATTCAATACCAACATTCACTCTCAAATTGAATAAACAAAATGATAAAAATATGAAAGAATAAATTGAAGGTTTTAGAATTTACTAGTGTGTCGTGTTTTCTGATTCTTCTTCTGCATCAGTTGATCGAATATCTTCAATGAGTTTCACAACTTGAGCTATAAGAGGTCTCTCTTGTTGCTTCAAAGCAACACAAGCCAATCCTATTTGCAACATCTCAACCATTTCTTCCTCAACACCACCTGATTCACTCAATATCTCCATATCAAATACTTCCCCAGTCCACTCTTCCACAACCACAGATCTTATCCAAGCAGCCAAATCCATGTTTCCATCTTGTAATGTATCCAATACCTCTTTAGCTGGACTCGCTGGCGATTTCCCTGTTAACAGCTCGAGTAAAACCACTCCGAAACTGTATACATCTGAAGACTGTGTGCTTCTTCTTGTATCTGTTATTTCAGGTGCGTGGTAACCAGAAGTAAGGCAAGTTGTTTGAGGAAGAGATTTCATGATTGTTGTCAAGCCAACATCCCCAATGCAGCCATAACATTGTGAGTCTAAGAAGATGTTTGATGATTTGATGTTCCCATGGATGAATTTCCCATTATTCCCTTCATGGACTCTAGCCAGTCCTCTTGCTGCACCGGTAGCTATTCTCAATCTAGCATCCCAATCTAGAGCCACTCTAGAATACAGTCCTCTGTTTCCTGCAAAAAGTATTCAACTTTAGTACTCTCTTTTTGCATTTGATTGGTAAGTAACTAACTAACCGTGAAGCAATTGGAAGAGGCTTCCTTGAGTGTAGTAGCTATAAACAGCGAGTTTATCCTCTTTGGAATGATAGTAAGCCTTTAGCTCAGCTATATTGTCATGTCTGATCATGCCAATGATCTCCATTTGTTGTTCAAACTCTCGTCTTCCTACGACAACTTCTTTTAATCGCTTCACTACTACTGTGCTCATGTCCTCCATTTTTACCTTATAGGTTGTACCAAAAGCACCTTTCCCCAAAACCTCTGCAGATGAGCTTAGCAGATCATCTAAATCAAACAAATGGTTTTTTCCACCGAAGAAGATGATTTTGCCTCCTTCTTCGCTGTTATCATCTCTAGATGTCCAGTTTCCTGGAGGAGAAGAAGACAAGTCTCTTCTTCTCAACTTCCCGGAGATCCTAGTCTTGCCAAAACAAGCTATCATTATACAGGAAAGTCCGGAGAAACCCAAAATGCAAGCTGCAGCTAAAATTAGCAAGAAAGCAATATGGCTTAAACCGAAAGGAGTTTTGTGTTGTTCTGTCTTCCTCTCGGTAATGTAGCTAATGTTGTTGCTGGAAAAGGCTGAACTCTGGAATCTTTGAAGAGATTTCGGTATTGTACCGACAAGCTTGTTGTTAGATAAATTGATTTGAATGAGGTTTGGAAGATCAAGATCAGGAATTTCACCTGAGAATGAATTGTTTGCAAGATTCAAGACTCTGAGGCTAGTCAAACCTGAAAGACAGCTTGGGATGCTACCGTTGAATCTGTTGTTAGACAGATCAAGAACCTTAAGTTTCTTGAACTCTGAGAGAATCTCTGGTAACGGTCCTGAGAGGCGGTTATGTTGTAGATAGAGATGAGTCAGGTTCTTGAGATTGATGAAATCAGAAGGGAACTCTCCAGTGAAACGGTTCTTTCTAAGACTTAGAATCTTGAGAGAAGAGAGACGACTGATGGTGAAAGGTGGAATGAAACCGTTGAATCCAATACCAGGCAATCTAACCGATACAATTCGATCTTTGCTTCTGCTGCAGGTAACTCCGGTCCAGTGATGACAAACCGAAGAGTTTTGGTTCCAGCGGGGAAGAGAAGAATTGAAATTTGACAAGAAATCAAGCAAAGCTTTCTTGTCGTCTTCAAGAGTTTTAGAGAATATGAGAACAAAACAGAGAAAGAAAGAGAAGAAGAAGAAGAGTTGCATTGTAAGAAACCTTTAGTTGTTGTTTAGCTTAAGTTTGTAGGAATCAAACTAATAGTTGGAATTAAAAAGATACGCCGGCAGGTTTTAGCCGGCTAATAAAATGTATATATTTTAATTATAAGCAGAGAAGAAAACAGTGGAAGCCATTTACAAAATGGTGACCGTTTCTCTACGCTTATTAAATTTGATTGATGGTATTTAATACTTTCTTAAGCATTTTCTCAACAACGGCTCGTTTCTCTTTGATGTAACGTAAGCGCGGTAAAATGTAACCATGGAGGCTTGGCTCACTTCTTCAATATATTATTGAACAATCATTCTACAACAATAGAAAAAGGTGACATGTTCCACTTTTTATTGTATTGTATTTCTTCTTTATTTGTCTATTGTCTGTGTATGGTTCCCATGTACTAGTTTGTAGTATTGTGTTTTCTTTTTCTTTTAATTCACAAAGTGAATTATATCTTCTTTCATCCTCTATTACATTAGTATTGATATTATAATCTAGATTTAATACAAATTGTAAGAGTCTGTCATTTGCTTAGCAATGTCACGTAGATTCTGGTTCAAGTTTGACTCGTTTTCACCGTGCTTATTCTGGAGCTCCTGATTTCTAAAAGCTCTAGGTCCGGAATAATAGCCTCTTTATTCTTGTTTTGCAAGATAGTCCAATTCGCTATAAGAGATTCCGCAATCGAGGTTCATTGCAGCTCCATCAGTCTATATGTTGCTTGGCCGCTTCAGTTTGGATAGTGTTTGTATCATGATTTTTTTCCGTCCACTATATTTTGAGTTTTGGTCTTGTAGCTTGCAAGTTGCCATTACTTCTATTATATTGATAGTAAATTATGTAGTTTCTTTGTTTGGGTTTTGTTTTCAGAGATTGTGTTTTTTTTTTTTCCGACTTTGGTCGACATTATATGTTGTAATTTTTTGGGGTGTATTATAAATATTTCGGATTTAAAAATTAAAGAAAGAAGTAAGATGGTATCCACATTCTGGGGGATTAGTTGTTTTCATAAAGTGCATAGTTTTTGTGTGGATCTAATTTTATATCTGAAATAATTTCCTGCAGCATAAAACGAAAAAAAGAGAGTAATATATCAGTTTCTGGACTTTGAGATTGGTATCAATTTTGGTTTAGGATGACCTGACCGAGAAGAAACACGTGCGATGGGATGGTTTACTGATGATTTGGCTGGGTTGACTATATAATAACTGCTCGTAGCCATTAAAAGACAAAACGGTTTCAATCACTCTCTATCAATACTAGAAGATCTCCACGACGAGACTTACCTTTTCCCGGCGAAGATGAACGACGCTGATGTCTCCAACCAGATCCAGCAGATGGTCAGGTTTATCCGCCAGGAAGCCGAAGAAAAGGCCAATGAGATCTCCGTCTCCGCTGAAGAAGTCCGTACTCTCTCTCTCTCTCTCTCTCTCTCTCAATCTCGATCTTACTTTTCGATTTCTCCGGAGTCTCGTTGCAGCACTACGTGACTTGTCAGTTGTCACGATTGTACGACCGTTTAATTATTTTTCCGTATTTTTTTCTTCCATCGATGTTTGACTGCTGTGTGGAATACTGAATTGACCTTGGGATCTCGAGATCCATGTTGATCTTAGATTTGGTTGTGTTGCTACTAGTTCATAGGGTGGTGTGGTAATATCGATTTGGTTGTTTCTATAGGGGAATGGTTTTGATCTAATTGTTTTTTGATGGGTCAGGAATTCAACATTGAGAAGTTGCAGCTAGTTGAGGCAGAGAAGAAGAAGATTAGACAAGAGTATGAGAAGAAGGAGAAGCAGGTCGATGTCAGAAGGAAGATGTGAGCTCATTTTACTGCTCTGTCTCTTTCTCTTCTTCTCTGGTTGCTTATGATTTGAGATCTGCCTATCTAGATTATCTAAAATTATATCTTCCTCTTTGGCTCATCTACTAGTTGTTTGATGGCAAATACGTGTGAAACTTTGAATGCAAAGGGAAACCTAGATCTAGATGAATTATTCAGTATCAGATTTCTTGACTCACACTCTTTGGAATTCTGACTTTTCTAACATCTTCTTAGCGAGAATGCTTGCCAGATACTAATGATGCTGCTTCTGAGTGACTCGTCTTCTGTTTTAGTTCTTGTTATGCATTTGTCCTTTTTCTATGACACTTGGTAATCGAAAATTGTTGTTATGCCTGTAAAAGTGAATACTCAATGCAACTGAATGCGTCGAGGATCAAAGTTTTACAAGCCCAAGATGACATCGTCAATGCAATGAAAGAAGAGGCTGCAAAGGAACTCCTGAAAGTTAGCGAGCATGGTTTTTTCAATCATCATCACCATGAATATAAACATCTCTTGAAACATCTCATTGTTCAGGTCAGTCCATCTCTTAGTTCTCTTCTTGATTCTATAATCTACATAACCTCCTACTCTTCGTTCTGTTAAGCCTAATCACATGCTAATATAGTTGATTTTTGTTATACATTGCAGTGTTTGCTTAGACTGAAAGAGCCTTCAGTGTTACTGCGTTGTCGTGAAGAAGACCTTCACTTGGTGGAGAAAATGTTGGATGATGCAATTGAGGAATATTGCGAGAAAGCAAAGGTTCACGCTCCTGAGATAAAAGTAGACACGGATATTTTTCTTCCCCCAGCTCCTTCTGACGATGATCCACATGCTCCTTTCTGGTAACAAAAATTTAAAAATTACAAAGAACCAAACAGTAATACTAAATGACACTTGTGATATATAACAGTGCAGGAGGAGTGGTGCTGGCTTCTCGCGACGGGAAAATTGTGTGTGAAAACACTCTTGATGCAAGATTGGAGGTCGCATTTCGCAAGAATCTTCCCCAGGTTCAATTAAAATCCCCATTGGCTCTCTTAAGATTACACTACCATCATAAGCTAGTATTTTTATATATAGTTTCGAGACTGTTTCTCTTCACAAAAACTCTGAGAAAGAAAGAAAAAGCTCTGATATTGTTCTAATTTGCTCTAAAATATGTTTCGTTGAATATTTGTAGATCCGTAAGTCGCTCTTTGGCAAGGTTGGTGCAGATTGATGAGTGAATCCAACATTAAAACCAAGAAAGGTTTGGCTGAAATATATCCATTTCTGCCCATTTTAACCCATTGTTTAAAAAATTGTGTGTTATGTGTTTGATGGATCGTATGCATTTCTTAAGGTGCCTTGCAATATTGTTGTTAAATTCTTTTAAACTATTTGTTGGTTCTTGTACTTCTCAGTGATCATGGTTTGGTTTGGTGAGGTACCCTAATAATAAACACAATTGATACTTTTCTTACATTTCTTATTCTTTTTTTTCCCATACACGAAAGTGTTTTCATGAATTTCTCAACTGATAAATAATGAATCTTGGGTATATGTTGAGTGGTTACACTTGATGAGAACAAAGGAAACAAATTTTATTTGGCATCTGGCTTGAATGAGAATCTTGATTGGTTTTGTTGATCATATGAGATTTGGAGTTGGTGAGATCGTAGTTAGAAACTTTTCTGACCATTCAACATCGTCAAAAGGCTAATGTCAAGTTGAGGTACAATTATTTAAAAACATAAAGAAACTAAAAGGGGTAGAGTCCAAATTCGACATGGACACTACCATAGAAATTGTATTAAAAACATATTGTGATGACTTAAATATTAATATGAATCGTTATTAGAGAGTATATATTAATCCAACAGCTACGAGTTGGATGTTAAAAAGAAAAATATATCAAATTGAATAACAACAAACAATCCTTAGATATCATTAGAAGATGGTTTAATTAGCGCTGATCAAAACGACATCGTTCTGTGGGAGAAAATAAATAATCATCGTCTACCAAAATAAAATTTACAGTTATTGTTGAGTCGTGTTTTTTTTTTTTGGGTTTGGTTTGTCTCTTGGCTTCATCGACGAGTCCGTCACTCTAACTGTATATAATATCTCCGCCAGGAATCTCCCATTATCCCTTTCTCTCTCGTCACTCAACATCCATTATCTCTCTACAATATCGCAAGCTCCCTCTAATGGAGTCAGCCGCTCTATCCCGAATCGGTCTCGCTGGTCTTGCCGTTATGGGCCAGAACCTCGCGTTGAACATCGCCGAGAAAGGTTTCCCAATCTCAGTCTATAATCGAACAACATCTAAGGTTGACGAAACCCTAGATCGAGCCACAGCTGAAGGAGAACTCCCAGTCACCGGTCACTACTCGCCACGCGATTTCGTCCTCTCCATCCAACGACCTAGATCCCTTATCATCCTCGTCAAAGCTGGAGCTCCCGTTGACCAGACAATCGATGCCTTCTCCGAGTACATGGAGCCCGGAGATTGCATCATCGACGGTGGAAACGAATGGTATCAGAACACTGAGCGACGGATCTCCGAGGCGGAGCAAAAAGGATTGCTCTATTTAGGTATGGGAGTCTCCGGCGGCGAAGAGGGAGCTCGTAACGGTCCTTCGTTAATGCCCGGCGGATCATTTCAGGCGTATGACAACATCAAAGACATTTTGGGGAAAGTCGCGGCTCAAGTTGAAGATGGACCTTGCGTTACTTACATTGGAGAAGGCGGATCTGGAAATTTCGTGAAGATGGTGCATAATGGGATTGAGTACGGAGATATGCAATTGATCTCAGAGGCTTACGATGTGTTGAAAAACGTTGGTGGATTGAGCAACCAGGAGCTTGCGGAGATATTCACGGAGTGGAATCGAGGTGAGCTCGAGAGTTTCTTGGTTGAAATTACTTCCGATATATTTAGAGTCAAGGATGAGTTTGGTGATGGAGAGTTAGTAGACAAGATTCTTGATAAAACCGGCATGAAAGGTACCGGGAAATGGACTGTTCAGCAGGCGGCAGAGCTCTCTGTGGCGGCTCCAACGATTGCTGCTTCGTTGGATTGTCGATACTTGAGTGGATTGAAAGATGAGAGGGAAAATGCTTCAAAAGTGTTGAAGGAAGCTGGATTGAAGGAAGAGATTGGTTCTGCTTCAAGTGGAATCGATAAGAAGAGATTAGTTGATGATGTTAGACAAGCTCTATACGCTTCTAAAATCTGTAGTTATGCTCAGGGAATGAATTTGCTTAGGGCTAAGAGCTTAGAGAAAAGTTGGAACTTGAACTTTGGTGAACTGGCTCGGATCTGGAAAGGTGGTTGCATCATAAGAGCGGTTTTCTTGGACAGGATCAAGAAAGCTTACCAGAGAAACCCGGATTTGGCAAGTCTTGTGGTTGATCCCGAGTTTGCTAAAGAGATGGTTCAAAGACAAGCTGCTTGGAGAAGAGTAGTGGGTTTGGCCGTCTCTGCAGGGATAAGCACACCAGGCATGTGCGCAAGTCTTTCTTATTTCGATACTTACAGGCGTGCTCGGTTACCAGCAAATCTAGTTCAGGCACAGAGAGATCTCTTTGGAGCTCATACTTATGAGAGAATTGACCGCTCTGGTGCATACCACACGGAATGGACTAAGCTTGCTAGGAATAGCAGTTGAGGTTTTGGTTTCCTTTATTTTCCTGCCGTGCTTTTAAGCATAGCAAATGGGTTTAAAACCACAGATTGTTTCATCTGCATTTTGTTTGAGATTTCCAAATAAGAAATGCAGTACGTTGATTTTTGTTTTTTGTTTCTGAACATCTATCTTTGCCATTTGCTTTTAAACTTCGGTAGACATCTTCACGTTCTAAAATATCAAATTTCTAGACGATTAATCGGCAGTGTAGTTTAACATTGATAAATTATTTTCTCCACAAAGAAATGATCCGAACAAAAAAAACTTATAAATTGATAAACCTTACGAAGGTTCATAGAGGCCGAGCACATGACCGTCGAGGCATCTCACAGATGCAACCTGGATACAGAGAAAACGAAAACTTTCATTAAAAGAAACGCTAGTAGAAAAAACTGATTTGAGAATTTGTAAGAAATGGTTGGTTAAACCTTGCCATGGACTTCGTATTTGATAGAGCCATCGAGTTCTGCTCCTAATTCCATTAGTTTTGAGATTGATGTATTAATGTCCGTCACAGTGAACGATAGTAGGGAAGAGTAACCTTTCTCACTCACTATATGGTCGCTGCATCAATATAAATAAACATCTCCCTCCATTTCATACTTGACATTTAACTTTGAAATGATCGAACAAAAAATCCCCTTTATGGTCAAACAGAACAGACAAACCAAATAAAAACTAATCTCAAGAAACAAACCTATTAACAAACTTTTACTGAGGAAAATGATCGAACACCTGATATGCATTGACCGAGATTTTAGGCAGTACCTTGGAGATTGCATAAGAGCTAGCTTGAGGGGGCCAGACTGGAGTTCAGCCCAACGTAAAGTGACGACATTGACGGAGAAATCGAGACCTTGCGCGTAAAAACGAGCCGCTTTTGGTACGTCTCTGTGTAGCTGCAAGATCCACCTGAACGACGCCGTAGCCATCTCCCTTGAGACGAAGAAAATCGTGAATTGACAATAGGCCCCCGAATCAACATTGAACGACGTCGTCTCCATCTCTTTAGTCTCTAAACGGTGTCGTTCAAGAATCTTTTGATATGACTCATCAAGAATCCGAAATTGAGATAAAATACACAGATATACATTATGCATAGTTACAAACAATTACAGATTTTGAACATATCCTCACATGGAATGGAACTACTAAAGTTGTGTCTATTTTTGACATTTTGACAAAATTTTGACATTTTCAACCACTTCACCAACACAAGGCTCTTCCAATACAAAACCTTAGCTCTTGAACAGGCGAATCCTTGGCCGAGAACTCTTGGTTCTGGCTTCGCTCAATTTAGCTCTCAAAGTGTTCTCCTTTATACCTTTTGCTGTTGAAGTATGAGACATACCAAGATCAGACATAATGGGTTTTGGATTCCAATGCCGAATCGGGCTCTCTGGTCTCCTCGATAGGTAACTGCAAGAAGCTTCATCGATTCCGTGAGTTTCCGACAATAACCTCCGATGAGATCTTATCATTTCTCCAACTACATTGTTTGTTTCTTTAGCGGACTTGTCAGTCTCAGGTTCGATTACAACGGCTCTAGATTTCTTTTTCTCATTACAAGACATCGCCCACGCCATTTGATCCTCGAACTTCACCTGTAAACTCGTCGGGCTTTGACTATGTCTGCTCGGTTTTTGACCATCCGGTTTCTCAGTTTCATCGCCAAGGGGCTGCTTTGCAACATCACTCGCATGTTTCTTGAGCTCAAAGCAATTCAAATCGCTTCCGCCAGAATCTTCTTCTTCCTCCTCCTCGCTGTCTACTTCCTGAATCGGTGCGCTCAATGCATTAAATGGAACAGACTCAAGTGAACTTCGGCGATTCTTCGGCATTTCATTAGAATTAGCGTTCTGCTTACTCTTAAGAAACGCTTCTATTTCAAACTCGAGCTTCTCCAACACAGACCCATCACCAGTTTGAATCCTTTCGTCAAGCCATGATTCCGCAAGACAAAGAACCATCTGATCTTGTTCATCCCAACCTACCCAATTCTGATCTAACTTCTGCTTCAAACCGTGAATCTCCCTTTCATAACTCTTTATCCCTTTTGCAAATTCATCACATAATCTCTCCAGAATCTTTTTCGACTTAGTCCCTCTCTCGATCGTTTTAACGCAGTTAGACAATGTAGATTTCACTTCTGAGAGCTCCTTTGCCAATTTCCTGTGCAAACTCTCAGAACGTTTCCTCAGTTTCCGCTCATCTTCTAGTGATTGAACCGCAGACCTTAACCGATCGCGTTCCTTCGTTTCCTTTGATAGCTTTTCCTCTGCAAGTTGCTTCACTAAATCATCCATCTCGCGTCTATCAGCTTGCTGGCATCTTAGAAGCTCTTTGATCCGGGAACGTGAAAGAACAAGCTCGGTTTTTAGAGCTTTTATTAAGGAGACATTAGTAGAATGCTGCTCCTCGAGGCTCCAGATCCGATTCAGTACTTTAAGAAGTTCCGTTGATGTCTTGAGACTGTAGTTAGGCTCCCCAGCTCGTCTTCTTCCACGAAGCTCCAAGGAACTTCCCGGGGTTATAGCTGCATTATATGGAGACATCTACAAAGTGACAAACAAACAAATGAAATTGCTAAAGAATATCAAAATCTGTTTTCATATCTTGGGATGCTATTAATTGATTTTCAGAAAGAGAAAATAAGAAGAAATGTGAACACCTCGAGGGAGCTATTGTAGGTTGCGGGAGATAGAGGCTGCAAAGCCTGGTCGTTTCTTTCGATCAATTGATGATGCTTCATGAGCATTTGACCGATCTGTTTTCGTATGCTCCCCACACTCTCTGGCTGGGACACAACAACCATATCATAATTGTTAAAAGGAATCAAAACCAGACAACGAAATATTCTACTGAACCACTGCCGCAAAAAAGGCATCTACAAGCACAGTGATGCAGGAGTAAACTAGTAAGAGAAACAAGTAACTGCAAGATCACATTTTAAATATAAAATCACCCATCAACAAACCTATTCTCAGCTTACGAGTGAAATCCTTTGCAGTACTAAGAAACTAAAATCTAGCAATGGAGAACCAAAAACAGATGATCTCAAAATCAATGGCAACAGTATTGTCATAAAGAATCATTTTATCTGATGCACAAACTTCAGTTCAACCAACAAAATTAACTCTCCACATTTAACCATTTGCAAAACTCAAAACAGTCTGTAAATTTGACAAGAACCCAAAAAGCAGCAATAGAACAATTCTAAGGCTTGATTAAACCAAAAGCAGAACAACGCACAGTTACAAGAATTGCAGAATTGAGACTTGCTCAATCCTAAAAGCAATCGGCTTCCTAAGCGAGAGAGAGATATAGACCTGATCATCAGTGAGATCAAGACCATTGTCTCTAATCGGGGCCTTTCCGTGGTCGTGACGGAGACGGTGGTTACTCGGACCAGCAGAAGCGTACGGACCATGGTGCATATTAGCAGCAGGAAGAATCTCGTGGTGGTGGTAATAGTGATAAAACTCCCAAAGAGAAGCAGCGAGCTTTCTAGAGGAAAGGTGGTTATTAGGGTAGAAGCTAATGTGCGCCGGGGTGGAAGGTCGGCGAAAGTCACTTCTATGACCTACAAAAACAGCTCTTCTCCTTAACTTTTCAATAAAGCTTTTCCCTTTTTGCCCTTCTCCTCCATCTTCTTCCTCTTCTCCTTCTTCTTTACTTTCCATTTCTTTAGTGAAAGTTTTGCTTTTTTTTTGTATTTTGTTAAATCAGTCTAACAAACTCTCTGTCCATTGATCACAGATTTTAAACTGTTGTCTCTCCTTTATTATGTTCAATTTGATTCTATTCATCACTGAAATGGAGTTTTTTTAAAGGCATTGAATGGCCGCAAAACGGACAGATTGAAAAAATTGAATGACTCGACTGTCACTTGCTTTGACCATTCATTAATTAATTTAATCATCTGAATTCTCCTTTCAACACCCGAACCAATTTATTTGATGCGGCAAATTACTTATAAAGTTTTTTTTCCATCTAAATAATAATTAAAAGTTTCAGCATCCAACCACAACAAATGAATAGACACTGAAAGCAAACTAAAGTCGGTAAAATTTACATATTCTCCAGAGTTAAGAGTTTAAAAATAAAATAAAAAACTAGGTCAATGAAACAATGCTAAAAAACCAATAACCGGAACACTCTAACCCAACACTACGACACATCCAGAGCCGGTCCTAAACCCAAGCAGAACAAGCATGCGCATGCAGTTTTTTTCAATTTAAAAATTTTAGTTAAGAAAACGGTTCATTTTTTGAAAAATTGTACAATTTTGGCATATTTTTCTATTGTAGATTGCAGCCATTATAAAATTTTAAAATCTCAGGACCATCCCTGTACATAACCAAAAGCCAAAAATATTAAAAAGTTAGAATTTCCTCTTTTTCACTTTTTTCTATTTAACATTTTTTAGGATCAAGATTTGAGATTTAAGCTTCGACGACTTTGAGGGGAGGGAATTCTCCATCGCCGACTGAAAAAAACATTGTGCACTGCAATTCCAAACTCGCCGATGAAACCAGCACCGACAAGTTCTGCCCGATTTCTCTCTCTCAAAGCTTCCACATCGATTCATTTTCTTCTCAACTAGGTTTTACTGTTACCTTTGGTGGTGTTTAAAGCACCTTGATGATGACGCTTGATATCACTCGGTTTTAATGCTTTATAGTGGGTGTTTATGCCTGCTATTTGGCATTTAGCAAGTTTTCAGGATTCTAGGTGATTTGGATGTTTTGGAGCGAAAAGGATGATTTTCATAAAAATTCAGGTGCAAATGGACTAAATGAAGACGGAAGGATCGATCCAGGCTGAAGCATGATCGATCCAGACATGCAAGTATGAAGAGATCGATTGATCCTAGCATGGATCAATCCCTTTTGAAGCACATATTGATCGATCCTTCATTGGACCGATCAATCCTTTTACACGAACAAGAGTGAATTCAAGCAAACACACGCAATTGTCCTCAAGACGTATTATTAGTTTTTCTTATTGGGTTTTTATATTCTTTTTATTTTGAGACTATAAAAGTCTTTTGGCTTATTATTTTTAGGAGAATCGATTATTAGTTTTTACAAAGCTTTACAAATAGACGAATCACATCCTTGTGTTCTTGGAGAAGATTTCTAAACTCTGTCTTTTATTTATACAATTTGGTTTTTGAATTCTGCAATGTTAACTCTTTCTATTATTTATGTCTTTGTTATCATGTCTGAATAGTTTACTTGTTAGGTTTTAGGGTTTCCTAGGGAAACCGGGTTAATTGTTAAAGATTTCATAGAATAGATTGAAATTGTTAGGTTCTCAGTCTAGATTTGTTCCTATTGCACGAATTAGAGTAATATCTAGTTCATTGATCTTAAAATTATAATCTCTAAGGGATTTGGTTTAGAAGTCTGATCTAGTGTAGATGCATGTTTAATTGAAATGCATGTTCAAATCATCTAAATACGGAGGGAGTTTGTCTTTAGTGATTTAAATATAGGGATCTAATATTTCAGGAGAAGATTAGTCTATTGTTGTCTTTTAAGTTGGGAACTATTTAAAAAAAAAAATCCTACATGTTAACCTTAACTTTTAACTTTAATACATGTGGAATTTCCTATTGCCTAGCGTTTTTGTTATTTGTTTACAATTTTATTTATTTAAATTTGTTGTTATTTCTATTTTCAAATCACAACCATTACTCTAATCAGTTCTTAGCTTAATTCGATTTTAAACTAAGAGTCGTACGTTTTTGGTCTCTTTGGATTCGATTCCTCATATACTATTTTGTTTGCTGTGCACTTGCAGTGAATATATTTGGGTTAAAATCTGAGTGTATCAAGTTTTTGGCGCCGTTGTCGGGGACCAATAGAGTGCCTCTTAAGTTTTCTTTAGAGTTTAGTCTAGGAATTTTTCTTTTTACAGTACTCATCGCGTTTCTTTATTTGTGATTTCTTTTTACAGTTGAATGATACGAAGATCTACCAAATCCAAGTAACTACTCACCCCCAGTAACAAAGATCTCTTAAATTTAGAACGCTCAATCCGGAAATCAAGAAGAAACACACAATCTTCCAACACTGGGGGGGGGGATAACATCTTTCTTAATCCGATCTTTCTTGAAGATCAGAACACTCCACCACCTCAAGTTCATCGGATTCCAGTTGAAGAGGTCTTTATGCACAATAACCCACCTTCTCCTCCAGAAGTGAACAATGCGATTATCAGCCCGATAGGGGGAGGAGCTGAAGGCAATCAAGTGCCATATGGAAAACAAATAGGTGGTAATGGTAATCAGTTGGGACCTAACTTAGTTCTTGTGAATGACCTACCAGAACAGGTCTTCAATCACCCACCTCAACAAAACAGGGTTCTAGTTGGAGATTTCAACAACCCTGAAGCTTTCCTTTCTAATAGGAATGCACTTCACCCTCATCCACCTCAACGCCATGACTATAATTTCCCATTTTCAGCTCGTTCAGCTGATTCGCTAGAATCAATTCCATGGTTTTCCTACCGAGCATCCCATGGATCACCTTGATAGTTTTAAAGACATATGCACTACTATTCAGATTGATGGAGTCTCTAATGACTTTGTGCATTGTAAGCTACTTAACCACTCACTAGCTAACAAGGCTCTCATATGGTTGAAATATCTGCCTGCTAATTCCATCGAAACTTGGGATGACTGTAAATCCAAGTTTCTAGGACACTTCTACACCACTACTAGGACCAACAATCTTTGAAGAAAGATATCGCAGTTTTAGCAAGGTCCTATAGAGTCCTTCTTTGAGGCATGGGATCAATTCAGAGAGTACCTTAGGGAATGTCCTCATCATGAGTTTTCTGAGCTAAATCTCCTCAACACGTTTTACAGAGGTATTGAACCTCAATATCGAATTTCTCTAGATACAACTAGTAATGGAGATTTCATGACTAAGCCATTGCATGAAGCATATCAACTGATAGACAATTTAGCTGCAATTATCCAGATTATGATAGAAGAGGAAGATCACATGGATAACAATCCTCTGAACTTGCTGAAGTGAAAGAGATTTTTACTCAACTTCTCAAAAACCAGAATCAGAGACAAGTCAGTTTTATTGAAGATGAAGAGAGGTTTGAAGCATATTGCTTTGCATTCCAAGGACCTAAAATTTTAGAAGAAGAAGTGAGCTACATCAATAGAAAAGGTAAGAGAGTGTATAACCAAGGATATAATCCATGTTTCAAAAAGGGTAATATATCATGGAGTAATAAGAACACTGGAGGAACTAGTTTTCAAGGAAATCAGAATAAAATTTCTGTTCAAAATTACAATTCAGGTAGCTTTCAACAGCAATCTCAGCCTGTTTATTAACAAGTACCTCCACCACAAGTTCAACAAGAGAACAGTATGGAAGCCATGCTCCAAAAGATACTAGATGGTCAACAACAAACTGAAAGAAGCCTAAATGTCAAGATGGATAATATGTACAATGATTTGAACCAAAAATTCGAAGCATTGTCTACTCACATTAAGCATTTGGATACTCAAGTTGCTCAAACTACTGAAGTTGTCAAAAGACCAACTAGTTTTCTTTCTATGATATCTGATCCAAATTCCAAGAACGAATTTGTGAATGTTGTCACACTAAGAAGTGGGAAATTGTTGGTTAGAAATAAAGGAAATGAGCATAATGGTGAAGTTCTGGTAGAAGAAGTGGATGAATATGCATGAAATGTAGAATTGGAAAAGCCTGAAAATGAACCATAAGGGATCGATCGATCAAAACTCACAGGAAATCCCAGACCCATCAGATCGATCGATCCATATTCAAGGATTGATCGATCCAGCTAAAACAGGAAGCTCCGGAAAAAGCGATCGATCAATCCAGAACTCGAAAAAGAAGGAGATCGATCGATCCAAATACCTAGAACTCTGAAGTTCTAATTTAAGTTTATAAACTGAAGGTTCCATATCCGCTCCAACCCAAGTAGTCTAGAAAAGATCTAGAGGATGCAAAGTGCAAGGAGATGATCAAAGAATTGACTGTCAGGTTACCATTCTCCGATGCTAGTCAAATGATTCCTTCCTTAAGGAAATATGTCAAAATTATGATCACCAGCAAGATCACCTTAGAAGAGGGGGGCAATGATGATCACAAAAAATGCAATTCAATTTTACAGAACCGCATGCCTAAGAAACTTAGAGATCCAGGAAGCTTTTTTCTATCGGTACATATTGGTGACATCACATTCGCTAGATCTCTCTGTGATTTGGGATATAGTGTGAACCTTATACCTCTATCTGTGGCAAAAAGGTAGGGTATGACGGACATCAAAGGTACCAAAATCTCACTCATATTAGCTGATTTTTATGTGAAGTATCCTGTTGGACTTCTTGAGAATCTTCCTGTGAAGATTGGAACAACCTTCGTGCCCACCGACTTTGTGATCTTAGAGCTTGGAGAAGAACCGAAGGATCCTCTTATATTAGGAAGACATTTTTTAGCAACTATTGGAGCTATCATTGATGTGAAAAAAGGCAAGATCGATCTTCGATTCGGTGATATGGTGATGAAGTTCAATCTACAAGAGGTTTAGAAGAAACCATCCTTAGATGCCAAGTCTTTTTGGGCTGATACCATTGCAGAAGCTGTTGAAGGAGTTTCTGATGACTTTTTGTTCGATGATCCTTTAGAGATTGCATTGAGTAACGTTACTAATGATTATATTTCCCTTATTGATGATGTTTCAGGTTAAACCATGATGTTAGATGCTTGTAGGAGGATTGAGGATATGACCGACTATGTGGAACTAGGGGAGACAGCTGCCAAGTATCCACCTAAACCGTACCCTGCGCCACTTACTGATCCATGGAGCAAGCTGAAAGCTCCAAAGCTGGAACTCAAACCCCTCCCAGCAGGGCTAAGGTACACATTCCTAGGTCCTAATTCTACATATCTTGTGATAGTAAATGCATACTTGAATAACGTAGAGACCTCCTTACTTATTTCTAAACTAAGAAAGTATCATAGAGCTCTAGGTTACACCTTAGATGATATCACAGGGATTTCACCAAATTTATGCATGCATAAGATACATATAGAAGATGAAACTAAGACTTCTATAGAACATCAGAGAAGGTTAAATCCTAACATGAAGGATGTTGTTAAGAAAGAGATAATGAAACTTCTAGATACATGAATTATTTATCCTATTTCTGATAGTAACTGGGTTAGTCCCGTGCATGTAGTTCATAAGAAAGGGGGGATAACGGTTGTTAAGAATGAGAATGATGAGCTGCTCCAACTAGAACTATTACAAGTCATATGATGTGTATTGATTACTGGAAATTGAATGTTGCAACTCGCAAAGATTATTTTTCTTTACCTTTTATTGACCAGATGCTTGAGAGATTGGCTAATCATCCTTATTATTGTTTCTTAGATTGTTATTCATGTTTTTCAGATCTCGATTCACCCAGACGATCAAGAGAATACGACATTCACATGCCCAATTGGAATGTATGCTTATCGCATGATGCCTTTTGGACTGTGTAATCCCCAGCTACCTTTCAACGATGTATGATGTCCATCTTTACTGACCTTATTGAAGACATCATGGAAGTATTCATGGACAAATTTTTCATCTATGGATCTTCCTTCGATGTGTGTCTTGCTAATTTGTGCAGGGTTCTTCAGAGATGTGAGGAGAAACATTTAGTGTTGAACTGGGAGAAATGCCATTTTATGGTGACTAATGGGGTCGTGTTAGGACATAATGTTTATGAGAAAGGTATTGAGGTTGATAAAGCTAAGATTGAGGTAATGACTAACTTGCAGGCACCCAAATGCATCAAGGATATTAGCAGATTTTTAGGTCGTGCGAGTTTCTACAAGAGGTTCATTTAGGACTTCTCAAAGATTGCTAGACCTCTTACAAAGCTGTTGTGCAAGGATGTCAAGTTTGAATGGGACGACGATTGCCAATCTGCCTTTCTAGCGATCAGAGGAGCTTTGGTAAGCGCTCCAATTGTCCAACCACCAGATTGGGAATTTCCTTTCGAAGTGATGTGCGATGAACGTGATTACGCTGTGGGAGTTGTTCTTGGACAACGAAAAAATAAGAAGCTCCATGTCATTTACTATGCCTCTAGCACTCTTGATTTAGCTCAACGCAATTATGCAACAACTGAGAAAGAGCTCCTAGCAATTGTCTTTGCTTTTGAGAGTTCAAATCCTACTTAGTTGGAACCAAAGTAGTAGTCCACACCGATCATGCGTCATTGAGGTATCTTCTTTCGAAAAAGGATGCTAAACCCAGATTACTGTGTTGGATCTTGCTTTTGCAGGAATTTAATTTAGAGATCAAAGACAAGCGAGGCATTGAGAACGGAGTTGCGAATCACCTATCCTGACTCACAGTTGAAGATGATGTTCCCATCGATGACTCTTTTCATGAGGAACGCATTTATGCTATCAACACTATAGAGGATGAGAACATTTCTATTCCTAGGCCCCATAAGACTGATTTGATTACTCCTTGGTTCCGCGATTTTGCTAACTATTTAGCTGCTGATGTTGAATCACATGATTTTTCAGGTTACCGAAAGAAGAAGTTCTTAAGGGATGTCAGAAATTACTACTGGGATGAACCATATATTTAAAAGCTTTGTAACAATGGTATGTTCCGAAGATATCTACCTGAGGAGGAGATTCAGAATGTTATGTACCATTGTCATGGTTCAAATTACGCTGGTCACTTTGCTATATTCAAGACGGTTTCTAAGGTACCCCAAGCAGGCTTCTGGAGGCCCATTATGTTCAAAAGATGCTCACAACTTCATCTCTCACTACGATTCTTTCCAAAGACAAGGGAACATTTCAAAGAGAAATGAGATGCCACATAAATTCATTCTTGAAGTAGAGGTTTTTGATGTGTGGGGAATTGACTTTATGGGACTTTTCCATGTTTCTCATAAAAACCTTTATATTTTAGTTGTTTTTGATTGTTTGTCTAAGTGGGTTGAAGCAATTTCTAGCCCCACTAATGATGCAAAAGTTGTGCCAAATATGTTTAAGTCTGTGATTTTCCCCAGGTTCGGTATTCCTAGAGTAGTCATCAGCGGTGGAGGCACTCATTTCATCAATAGAGTCTTTTACGGATTGCTGAAGAAGAATGGGGTGAAGCATAAAGTCACAACACCATATCACCCTCAGACTAGTGGAAAAGTAGAGGTTTTTAATAGGGAAATCAAAGCTATCCTGCAGAAAACAGTAAATGGATCTAGGAAAGATTGGTCTTTGAAGCTAGATGATGCTCTATGGGCTTATAGAACAACATTCAAGGCCCCTCTAGGTACTACTCCCTTTAACCTTGTCTACGGTAAAGCTTGTCACTTATTTGTGGAATTGGAGCACAAAGATGCATGGACTGTCAAGGTGATGAACTTCGACATAAAGACCACATCAGAAAGGCGTCTCATTCAACTCCATGAGATTGAAGAGATTCACCACATAACATATGAAAACTCTAAGATCTACAAGGAAAGGACCAAAGCTGCATATGACAAGAAAAACATTCCAAGAGACTTTCGACCGGGTGATCAAGTATTGCTCTATAACTCTAGATTGAAACTATTCCCTAGAAAATTGAAATCTAGGTGGTCTGGACAGTTTGTCATCAAAGAGGTGAAACCATATGGTGCGGTTGTACTCAACAATCGCCAAGGTAACAATTTTGTTGTAAATGGTCAAATGTTTAAGCCTTATCTAGCTATTTCAGAGCTCACGGAGGAATCTGAGATTCCTCTAGCTGATCCAACCTCGGTTTAGAGGTAAGTACCGTCAACTATTGAAGATAAAAAAGCGATGAGTGGGAGGCAACCCACTATTTGGTGTTTTCAGTTTATTAGGTCTTAGTTTTGAGTCGGTTTAGAATTTAGATTACTAATTTTTAATTTTTTAGTTTTGAGTTCAAAGTGGTTCAGGAAGTTCAGGAAATAGAAACTTGGTCGGATGTTCAGATCGATCGATCCTTCTATGGATCGATCAATCCTTGAAAAATGTCATTCACACAGAATGAAAGATCAATCGATCCATCTATGGATCAGTCGATCCATTCAACTATGAATGATCCATGCAAAAGGATAGATCGATCTGTCTATTAATTGATCGATCAATCGAAGTCCATAGCCAGCAGAAGAAACAGATCGATCGATCCAAACATTCCAGGGAGTTACGAAAAAGGGATCAATCAACCCCTTCAGAGATCGATCGATCGACCCCTTCAGATATCGATCGATCCCTCGTTTAGGTAAGTCAAAATTTTAGTTAAATTAAACTAGATTTCAGGAACTAAACCGGTTTTCACTTGATTTGAACCGTTTTCTTCATCTCCCTCACATCTCAATCGATCCCAACACCCTTTTCACCATTTTTCTCCAAAATTTCTCCAAAAGGTTTTTCAGGACTTTCAGGAGTTTTTGGGAAGGATTTGAGAAATTTCATAAAGCAGCACTTAACGTTGAATGGAGAAGCACTCAGCACTCAGCATGGAATGGACTGAACTTACCTTAAAGCACTTGCAGGATCGATCCCGACACTATGTAGGATCGATCTCAGGCACTACAGCGTCGAAACAGGATCAATCCCACTCAGCACCTTCGGGATCGATCCCAACACTTGCATGATCGATCCTGACACTTACCAGATCGATCCTGCAACCACTTCAGATCGATCCCCCTTACTCTTTCAACGTTTATGGTGAAGTCTCAATTAAAGCTAAGGAAGTGCACGAAGATAAAGCAGGACTAAGAAGGAAACATATGAGATAGATCCCACCAAGGTCTGGATCGATCTCGGGCACTCAATGCCGGGATAGATCCCAACCTCAGACGCAGTTTGGACGCAACTCAGCTGGATTGATCCCAAGCAAGCATCCTTTAGTCCGAATCGATTGTGCACTCACCAACTCGAAGGGAAACACGCTCCGACCCGACCAACTCAAATCGGGATACCACCTGAAGTAAGGCCCAAGATCCAAGAAAATGATTAGCATTTTTTCTTTAGTTCGAATTAGGGATTTTCTCTGAACACTATAAAAGCCATAATTCGCCTCCATTTGCACAAGCTTTTAGTTTTTCTTTCCTTTTTAGGTTTTTTCTTAGGTTTTCATTTCTTAGTTTTGTTCTTGATGTTCTTGGTGTAAAAACCATTTTCTTTCAAGTCTTTAGTTAATCTACTGTTTTTTCCTTTGATTCCTTGCTTAGCTTTAGGTTGTTCTTTAGTTTGTGCATCTCTATTTTCGGTTTAAGTTTTTAATCTCTTGCTTAGATTACTGTTTCATTGCTGTTCTTCATTTATGGTTTGTGTTCTTGCTGTTCTTCCTAAATCTGCATGTTTAGGTTTGAAGTTATGTTTGCTGTTTCATCTGCTTCTACTCCCATGAGTAGTGAGTAGTCCTCCAAGTTCCTAAGGATGGGGTAGATTAGGGTTGATGTTCTGGGGTTACTTACGTACCTAAGTTTTTTGTGTTTTAGATCCCTTATGGTCCTCCTAAACTTATTGCTGATTGTACTCCTACCCGGAAGAGACATAGACCCGCCGTTAGGCCCTACAACACCAGAGTGTGAGTTATTGGAGGTGACCGGACCGAGGGGGTTCCAGAGATTCGTTTCCCCTTCTCTGTGAATAGATGTGGGAAACGAGTTAGCTAGAGTAGTAAAGTTTAATGCCTGCTAGGTAATCGCTGTCTATGACGACATTTGAGTCTGTGATTACTTTGCTTGAGATTGGTTGCCAAAGAATTGGAATTGATTGTTTGTAGAGCTACTGTC
>OVBE01004849.1:0-22939 GCA_900406425.1 Iberis pinnata | reverse complement strand
TTTTCAATCTCGTCTATATTGTTGATTAATAGTTTCTATCTCTTAACCGTCTCTCTCCACTTTTTCGACCCCCCTTATTAATTGATCCCCTCCCCTATTTATACTAGTTCATAAGAAACCTTAGTGCGATGAACAGTGACTCGACAGGTGTCACCACGTGGTCGAGAGGGGCATGCAGGTAATGGGCCTTGACTATTTTGGGCCTAACTCTTGTTGACCTTTTGAGGGTTGCTAAACCCAGACCCAACAGATATGGAATGGATAACAGTTGCGAATAAAAGAAACGAAGGTCGAAGAGGTCGTGGTAAACATAACTTGCGAGTGTAATCTTTCTAAATCCTTCGGTTTCTTGTTAAACTTAGGATTCGCATATTGTTTACAATTCTTTTAACTTTCTTGTATTACTTTTTTTTCTCTCTTTTCCAAACTATATGACTCATAGTCTGTATTTTACATTTAATTTAAAAACCTTTTATTAAAAAAAAATAATAATAATTTGAACCCCCTAATTCAGACGTAGGTCCGCCAAGGCGCCACTGTGTCATTCAGTTTTATCTACGTACTTGTGTTGGCCTCACTCATTTTTGTTCTTCTTACCCTCTTAATCTTTAATGGGCCTAAATAAACTAGAACAGGCCCGTTTAAAACATCAAGGCCATCTCCAATCAAATTATGCGAGACGGAAAACCCTAGCTATATATATTAATCTCGTTGAGAGAGATCGATGAACAGAGCGAGAATCTGAGTTCGGCGATTTCACGATGAGAGCCAAGGTATGATAATCTTCTCTGTAACCTTTGATTATTCTGCTTCGATTCGTTTTCTGATCTTCCATTACCTTGATTACATATTACTCTCTCGTTGTTAGTTTCGTGCCGCTCTTTAGTTATCTGTAAATCCACATTGCTACGATTATGTCCTCTTTCGCTCGTATTGTTTTGAGAAACAAATTGGTAGCAAGAACCCTAGATAAGAGCTAAAGAGTATGGTGATCTCTTGTTTTGACATATGATTCATATATAAGTTTTGTGGAAGATTTAGATCTTTAATTCTCAATTGTTGATACTGTTGCTTTGTCTTTTTGACTGAGATGAAAACAATGGATTGATGTTTGAACATTTGTGGCAGTGGAAGAAGAAGCGTATGAGGAGATTGAAGAGGAAGCGTAGAAAGATGAGACAGAGATCTAAGTAGTCAGCTTCGCTTGCTTCCAAATCTCTTTCTAGTTTCTTGACTTGAGTTTCAATTTCGAACCTTTATGTGGTTTTTGCATTAAGCAGTGTAGACTTGTTTTGCGACTGAATATCACTTTTTCATTATTGGTTTTTTGATTATGATCAAAACTTCTCTATGCCCTTTTGTTCAAAATAGAACCCACTCTAGAAGATCTTCGCAGGATTTGTGATTTTACTCCTCTCTAAATGTGTCACGTAATACGAACCTATGTGTTTGATTTCAATTAGTCATCTATAACACTAATTATTAGGTTACAAACCACTATGTAATTGTTTATAATATGGACGGCGATATAAATTAATTTGGATAACTATGTGAAAGCTAACATGATTTTGATATCGAACCTATCTCTGCTTTTGTTAATTCTAGGAAACATCAATCAGTTCTTTAATATTGAATCGTCCTATGAAGTTTATTTTTGTTTTAACAGAAGTACAAAAGAATCAAATACAATACAAAACAAAAGAAAGTATAAGGTAGGTTTCTGACATCAGTCCATTAACAAAAAGTTGCACGCTTTCTTAAACTTTACCAATAAATCACAGATGTTTAGTTCTCTTAACTTATAAAAAAGTCGTCACTTTACTCTTTCATGTGAGACTGAAGTTGCAGGGCTCAAGAAACTGGCCTTCAAGTTGCTTTTTATGATCCTAGCTCGTTTACTACTTCTACCAAGCTTCTGAAAGTTGCATAAAGTCACCACTTTTGAATCAGAATCTGAGTTTTTGGAATCTTGATTCAGGTAATTTGACGATCAGCTTGGAATCTTTGCTAATTTCTATTCCTTAATCTCTCTTATAACTTATGTACTTGTGTGATTGTTTAATAAGACGATAAACCCCGTGATTTTTGTGTTATACTCGGACGCAAGAATGCGACAGTCTGGATCAGCCGGTCAACACTGCGATTTCACAGCGGCTTCTTACTTCTCATGGCCAACCTCAAGCAGATTAAGCAACGCAGCGGAGGAAAGAGCCAACTATTTCTCAAACTTGCAAAAGGAAGAGGAGGAGGAAGAAGAAGAAGTGGTTTCTCCTGAACCAGCCTCCACTGAGCCTAAAGGTCAACGCGCCACTACTTTACTTGAGCTTATGACCATAAGAGCTTTCCATAGCAAGATGTTACGTTGTTACAGTCTTGGAACCGCCATTGGCTTCAGGATTAAAAGAGGTGTTCTTACTGATATTCCGGCGATCATTGTATTTGTGTCTCGGAAAGTTCATAAGCAATGGCTAAGCCCTCTTCAGTGCCTTCCTACTGCTCTTGAGGTACATTCAATTCCAAACTTTGATTGAATTGGAGTGGAAATTGTAAATTGAATGTGTGATTTTGGGGAATTGAATTAGGGAGCAGGAGGGATATGGTGTGATGTAGATGTAGTGGAGTTTTCGTATATCGGAGAACCTGATCATCAGCCTATTCCTAAACAAACAATCACTACTGACATTGTTGATCATCTTCAAGGTTCTGATCCTTATATTGGATCAGGCTCTCAGGTATAATCCACTCATTGTAATCTAGTGTTATGTAATGTCCATGACTTTATACTATTTTATTCCTAACCTCGATCAGGTGGCAAGTCAAGAGTCTTGTGGGACTTTGGGAGCAATAGTGAGGAGTCAAACTGGAGGTAGGCAAGTCGGGTTTGTAACTAACCGTCATGTTGCTGTTAACTTAGATTACCCGAGCCAGAAGATGTTTCATCCTCTCCCTCCTGCTCTCGGACCCGGGGTTTACCTTGGGGCGGTCGAGAGAGCTACTTCCTTCATCACGGATGATCTCTGGTTTGGCATTTTCGCTGGCACCAATCCAGGTTTCGAAACTTCAGAAGTTATTGAGTTTTAACATCTCAGATCTCCGCTATTAACTTTTAATGAACTTTGCAGAGACGTTTGTAAGAGCAGATGGTGCATTCATCCCCTTTGCAGACGACTATGACTTATCACGGGTCACAACATCAGTCAAAGGTGGAGTAGGAGAGATCGGAGATGTGAAAGCCGTGGAGCTGCAGTCTCCAATTGGCAGTTTAGTAGGGAAACAAGTGGTTAAAGTCGGGAGAAGCTCGGGGTTAACTACAGGAACCGTGCTAGCTTATGCGCTGGAATACAATGACGAGAGAGGAGTCTGCTTCCTTACTGATTTCCTTGTTGTCGGGGAGAATCATCGCAGTCCGTTTGATCTTGAGGGAGATAGCGGCAGCCTCATAGTGATGAAAGGAGAAGAGAAGGCAAGACCCATTGGGATCATATGGGGAGGTACTGGAAGCCGCGGGAGGCTAAAACTGAAAGTAGGTGAGTCTCCAGAAAGCTGGACCACTGGAGTTGATCTCGGCAGGCTTCTTACACATCTTCAGCTCGATCTCATTACGACAGATGAAGGGTTAAAAGGTAATGATCATTTCTTATTTGAGCATATTATAGAAGAACAAAAATTGCTTATGAGTAATGTTCAGCGGCGGTGCAAGAACAACGAGCGGCTTCAACAACAGGGATGAGCTCAATGGTTACAGATTCATCACCTCCGTATGTGAATCTCAAGAAAGAGAAGAGAAGCTCAGAGGAGAAGTTAGAGGCATCATTAGGACCTCTTCAGGTCCAACATATAGAACTTGAAGAGAGAATAGAAACAAAAGGCGGTACCCCGAGTGTAGAACACCAGTTTATGCCGAGCTTTAGCGGTCAATGTTCCGCATCTGTTTGGCCTGAAACTGCTAGGGATGATGAGATTGTTGCTGGTCATGCGAATGGTGACTGCGATGGGGATTTATGTGTTGGGCTGCGTTTAGGAGATGATGGAGCAAAACGCAGACGCTTTCAAGTGAGCAAGGATAGAATGAGACCTGCTGAATAGTCTCACTGGAACATTGGACTTAACATAGCTAATGTTAGTGTCAGTTGGATTCAGCTACCATTCTTGTTCTTTGTCTTTTTTTTTTTAATTCACTAGTTCATTTTCATGTGCAATCATCATTGGTTTCCTGAAAATAACACGAATGTTGTATTTTCTAAATATATTTTTGAACGCCTCTGAGATGTTAAATCTTTAGAAAAAGACATGAGGTCGATGTTTGAAAAATTGCAAAGGTCTATCTATACAATTTTCTTAACTCAAATTAGGTCTCACTTGCCTTTATCCTATTTACAGTTTGAGCCCGCCAACGCAAAAATTCAAATGGGCCTATGTGGGCCTATATTCAAGAGTAATATTAGACAAATATTAGACCGAATAGTTCATTTTGTCCGGGGCAACTTAAACATTCCGACTAATTTGAAGGTAGACAAATCTGACATAAAATATTTAGCTTATTATATTTTCAACTGGATCTCACATTTTACTAAGATATTAGTTTAACTTTTTTTAAAAAATGTTTTTCTATTGAAATATAGTGTATAGTCCAAATGTAAGATCCATTACATCCCAAACAATTGGGCTCAGTTCAATACAAAAATTTTAAAGAGAAAACAGATTCCAAACAAATCCGATTCACTAAACCAGTCCGATTTCGGTTAACCGTGACTAAACCGATTTAGAAAACCATAAATTTCTAAAAAGAAGTTGCAGGGACCGCTGGATATTAGTTTAACTTGGATTGCTTCAAATACCAAGTATACTCCACATATCTACTCATATCCACTCGTATTTTGTTGTTAGTGAAAATTGAACTCTAAATTAAAAACTGCGGTAGCGAATTTGAAAATTGACCACCACTAGTTTATTTACATGCAGGCGGTTTGATTAGTTTTGATAGTGAAATAAATGAGATATGAAATTATTGAAAAATACGGTGGACCACTAAAAGCATACTTACTAGAGTTCCCAAATTGGCACATACCATTTAACCATATACGTTTAGAAATAAAATGTCGCATTCTATGAGGCGTACGTAACGCAGAGGGACAAAATCTCAAAAATGTCAGTCTCATAAAGGTCATATATCACATCCCAAGAAATCAATCGATATTATTTAGGGTAGCTACAAGGCTAAGCTAGACAGACACACACATGTCTCTGCCTGCATATATCAAATATATTTATATAATTTTTATGAAAGCAAACAAATTTGATTGGCCAAGTGTGATGAATTGGATGTACAATTATAGAGAGGAAAAGAGGGACAATGCAAAATAATACAAGTGCACATCTACTTTCCTGTCAACATTTTTATTATTATTTTCCTTACAATTCTGACAATTTTAATTTTGTTATAGCATCATCTACTCTACTAAATGCTAAGCAATAATAATGCTAGATATTTGCATAAATTCATGTAGAAAATGTGGTGTGATTCAATTGGAAGGTAAGAGGGTAAGAGGCTGAGAGGAGAGCCATTTATTTCTTGCCGACCCCCTTTTTCTTTTTTCACATTTTCATGCACTTTCTTAAAAGTTGAAAGTGAAGTCACTGCTTTTTTTTTCTTTTTTTTTTTTCTTAACTTGAGGTACATCAAACCGGTCTAATAGCCATCTTTTACATTATCGTAAAAGTGGAGACTCGATAAATGGAACTATAATTTTAAAGTGATTGAACATCACTTTTTCGGTGAATATTCCGGCTAGGTGGTTACCCGGAATAAATGGATTATGAGTTCTTTGGAAAGCTTGTAGCTAGGACTACAAGATGGACTACTCATTTGTTAAAATAGAAGTCATATTGAATGAGAAATGTGCAGTCAAAGTATAATGGTTGAAACATGAAAAAGTCAAAAAAATCATTTATCGCACATTGCTTAGAAATTTAAGTTTCTAGTGGCATATATATAGTATCATATGTCATACTCACAAGTGAGTAGCAAGGGAGGCTATGCATGGTGGAAAAGAGAGGAGAACCACACGTGCGCGCGCCGCCGCCGCTCGGTTCGGCACGGTCGATTGGACCGACGGTCGATTGGACCGACGGTCGATTGGACCGACGGTCGATTGGACCGACGGTCCATTAAATAAGTTCTTTTTGAGCCAAATTTTTATAAAAATTTCGGCCCAAATCTCGACCAAATTTATTTCATTAACCTGAACCGACCAAATATTATATCTTACGTGAACCCGTTCAATTTAGCTGAACAGTTGCGATTGTTCCTTTTTTCGGTTATATAAAACAGTCTTCTTCTCCCTTCCTTCGTCTCTGTTACGAAAATATCACAAAAACTTCAAGTCTTCAAACGTGAATTCAGAAACTTAAGGTCTTCAAACGTTTGGTACTCTATCCATTGGTTTTTCACCGTAACTGTATCGAGATTATTCGCATTACTTATGTTCGTTTTAAATCTTATTTTCGGTGTGGTAATCGAATTTTGTTAACGGTTTTGTCTAGGGATTCAAAGTCGTTAAGAACCCTCGCATTACCGACGATTTATTGGATTAGGAAAGAGATTAAATTCTCGACTCAGTTTGTTTATCTTACCGGTTTGATCACAGTTCTGGATCCATATTTGCGTTTTCTACATAATTTCGTTCAACTCAGTTTTCGCGGCTATAACAGTCATAAACCAATAATATTCGTCTTATGTTTCTCCCTAAATCGGATTGAGTTTTATAAAACATATTTGTTCTACGGATTTTATCTTCTAAAAGCATATACAAATTTCTTACGTTTTAAAGAATTTTTGTTTTTCATATCGTTCTATTTTATGATTTAATAAACAAATCAGTTCGAGATTCTGGAAAAATTCACTTACGCTTTTATTTTTTCTGTTTTTTTTATGATAAACTTTGATACGTACATCGGTTCATCGGGTTTGTTTATATTTCATTTAATCAGTTTCATCTTTATTCGATTAATCAGATTGTACCTTCGTTTCTTGAAATTTTGTTTTCAAATTAGTTTTCGAACTGTAATTCCATTTTTTAATTAAGTTTTCTCTTACGGTTTTTACTTAACAGAACGAGGTTCGTGATTCGATTCCTCATTTTCGAAAAATGTTTTCCGAAAAATATTATCTTCTACAATTTTAATTCGATAACATCAACCCCGTTCGCTATTCATTAATCATTTCCGTGAAACGATCTGAATTTCTTACGATTCGGTTTCAAAAAACGCATTTGTGTGATTCTGCGAAATTGATCATTTACGGTTTATTACGATAAATCGATTCACTTACTTTATTCCTTTCTTTCAGCAGAAATGGCAAACGATGGTGATAATGTTGATGTCACTCGTACGAACCAAAACGATGATACGAACAAGGAATCGGGTCAGGGTCATACAACGCCTCCACATAGGACTGGGATTTTGAACCGAACCGAAATTTCCGAACCGGAATTTTTTAAACCGAACCGGACCGAATTACATTTTAATAACCGAACGGTACTTAAAAAAATTCAGTTTCGGTAACCGAACCGAACCGATGAACCAAAATAACCGAATAAACAAAAAAAGCGAATCGAATAAACCGAAAAAAACAAAAAAAAAACCGAAAAACCCGAAAAAACTGAAAAAACTGAAAAATAACCAAAACTTAACCGAAAAATAACTGAATAAACCAAACTTCAAAACCAAAAACCGAACCGGACCGATTTCCGAACCAAACTGAACCGAAATTTTATTCGGTTCAATTCGTCACAAAATCCAAAAACCAAAAAAACCAAAAACTGAAAAAACCGACCTGAATTGAACCGATTAAACCGAATTCCCAGGCTTACCTCCACACATTAAGACCATAACCCTTGACTTGTTTGGCGTTCGTCTTCAAGGCTCAAACGTTCCACATGAACCGTGTATGACTCATTTACCCACTGCAATTGCGCAAAGGTTAATGCCTCACAAGTTCGACGGCAAAAAGATGCTCTTTTATATGAGCAACATGAACTTTGAGAAATTTTTGAAGGAGAATCCGCCGATTATTCCATTCGGAAACAAAGATTCACAACTTCTAGCTATGATTGATGCATGGAAGCATGCATACTTTGTGTGTCGAGGTTGGATTCTAGGTCGACTCACTAATGTGTTGTTTGACGTTTATGCTATGGAAGCACGCACGTCTAAGGAAATCTGGATGGCCCTAGAGAAGAAATACAAGTCTGACGATGTTGGTTATCAGAAATATGTTGTGGTGAAGTTTTTTTACTTCAAGATGGTGGATTCAAAATTGCTCATGGAGTAAGTTGAGTCTATTTTGCCATGAGATAGCGGCTGAGGGAATGTCAACATGAGTTTCAAGAACTATCTCAAGCAGAAAATTGAATCCAATGTCGCTTTCTGATGTCAACATGAGGTTTCAAATGGAAGAAAATAATCGCTATAACTTTCAAGATGTGGAGGAACACACTATTAATGTGGTTGGACACAAGAACAAAGGCAAGGGGAAGCTAAGAAACCTGAAAAATGCTTTGAAACCTTCTTCAACATCGTTCAAGAAGCAAGGTAAAGCTCCTCAAAAGAAATTCCAAGGAAAGTGCCACAAGTGCGGCAAAAACGGTTACAAAGCGGATGTTTGTCGAAGCAAACCAAAGAATCCCGAACATGCTCAAGCAAAACTTACTGAGGAAGATATGTGTGCCATTATAAATGAGGTAAACATGGTGGATGACAATCCAATGGAGTGGTGGTATGACACTGGAGCAACCACTCACATCTGCACATATCAGACCATGTTCTCTACCAATTAGAGAAAGTCTAAGGAACACATGTTCATGGTAAACACGACGAAGTCTAAGGTTGCGTGTCGCAGAAAAGTGGTTCTAAATCTGACTTCGAGTCGTGAGCTCACACTCAACAATGTGAAGCATGTGCCGGACATGAGGAAGAATCTCTTTTTAGGATCTCTACTGAGCAAAACTGGATTTGGAATCAATTTTAAAGCTGACAAGCTGGTTTTAAGGAAAAATGGAGTGTACTTAGGAAAAAGTTACGAAAAAGGAGGACTTGTCAAGTTGTGTGTAATGACGGTCTTTTGTTCTGATAAAATGGCAAACTCTAATGTTGTAATTGCTGACGGTTCAATTAATAATAATAATTATGTTGTTTATTTGGTTAAGTCTTTTGATGTTTGGCATGAAAAGCTAGGACATGTGAATTATAAATCAATACAACGACTAATAAAGTTAAATCTTATTCCAAAATGCAAAGTAAATTAAAATAAATGTGAAGTGTGTATCCAATCTAAACTCACAAAAACTTCATATAAACAAGTAAATCGAACCACCGAACCACTCGGTTTAATACATACAGATTTATGTGATCTGAAATTTATATAAACTCGAGGTGCTAAAAAGTCCTTTGTAACATTCATAGAAGATCACACAGAGTATTGTTATGTGTACTTGTTATAAAGTAAAGATGAAGCGTTGTCAAAATTCAAAGAGTACAAAACCAAAGTTGAAAATCAGCTTGATAAAACTATCAAAATAGTTCGAAGTGATGGAGGAGGTGAGTATGACGGTCCATTTAATGACTAATGTAAACAACATGGAATCATGCATCAAACAACTGCTCCCTACCCACATGAATCCAATGGAGTTGCTGAACGCAAAAATCAAACTCTAAAAGAGATGATGAATGCAATGGTGCAAGAATATGGGTTACCCTAGTCAATGTAGGGGGAAGCTTTGCTCACAACGAGCTATATCCTCAACAAGATATCGCATAAAGTGACAGGCAAAACGCCATATGAACTATAAAAAGGTGATGTACCTTCGTACAAATACCTTAAAGTGTAGGGGTGCCTTGAAAAAGTCGTCGTACCACCTCCGAAAAAGGTCACAATTGGACCTAAAATAGTGGATTGTATTTTTATTGGATATGCACACAACAGTAGTGCTTACCGGTTTTAGGTTCACAAATCATACATACCAGATATCCAAGTAATATCTTAATGGAATCGCGTAATGCGTGTTTCTTTGAAAATATTTTTCCATAAAAAGAGACAAGAATGCGGCGACCACTTCCGAAACTTCACCCAACAAAGTGGAAGTGGAAGACGTAGAGATAGAACCTCGTTGCGGCAAAAGAGCTCGTAAAGAAAAATCTTTTGGCGATGATTTTATGATGGTATTTCTTACAGAGAACGAACCACAGACTTATGCCGAAGTCATGTCTATACCCGACGCACCTCATTGGAAGGAAACAGTTAATAGTGAGATCAATTTTATCTTGCAAAATCATACATATGTGATAACCGATCTACCCGAAGGTTCAAAACCACTAGGGTGTAAATGGATTTTAAAAATCAAACTTAAAATTGATGGCTTGATAGATAAGTACAAAGCTCGACTTGTAGTTCTAGGATTCAGACAAAAAAATGGTTGGATTTCTTCTACACATATTCTCATGTAACGCGAACAACTTCTATTCAAACGTTGGTAAGTATCACTGCTTTGAGAGGCCTCGAAATACATCAGATGGATGTAAAAATCATATTTCTAAATGGCGACTTAGAAGAAGAAATCTACATGAAATAACCTGAAGGGTTCATTGTTCCAGGACAAGAGTATAAAGTGTGTAGACTTGTTAAGTCATTGTATGGACTTAAGCAAGCTCTGAAACAATGACATGAAAAATTTTATAATGTAATGATGTCAAACGGTTTCAGCATAAACAAATGTGAAAAATGCATATACATCAAAAATATTCCATCTGGATATGTTTTGTTGTGTTTGTATGTTGATGACATGCTCATTCTTGGAAGCAATAATGATGTAATTTGTCAAACTAAGAATTTACTGCATAGTAATTCTGACATAAAGGTAATGGGACTAGTCGATGTCATTCTTGGAATTAAAATTCACAGACATGATGGCGGCGTCATTTTATCCCAATCATATTATGCTGAAAAGATCCTTGGTAGGTTTAAGACCTAATCAAATGGAACCACTAAGACTCCAGTAGACCCTCATATTCACTTGACTAAAAATTTAGGTGATGGAGTGTCACAAGTTGAGTATGCACGAGTCATTGGCAATCTAATGTACTTAACAAATTGTACTATACCCGACTTAGCGCATGCTGTATACATCCTAAGTCGATACACTAGTAATCTTTGACATAAACATTGGAAAGCAATAACTAAAGTACTAAATTATCTACGATATACCAAAAACTACGGACTGCACTATGGTAAAGAACCATGAGTTATAGAGGGCTTCTGTGACGCAAACTGGATTGCTGACTCTAAAAACTCGAAATCCACTAGTGGATACATTTTTACCTTAGGCGGTGCCGCAAAATCTTGGAAATCTGCAAAACAGACAGTGATATCCACCTCAACGATGGAATCTTAATTCAGTGCTCTCGACAGAGCAGCTCAAGAAGCAGAGTGGCTACAAAACTTCTTAGAAGACATTCCAATGTGGGAGAAATCAGTGCCGGCAATATGTGTACATTATGATAGTCAATCAGCTATTTCTCGGGAATTGAACATAATGTATAATGACAAGTCTCGTCACATAAGACGATGACATAAAACCATTAGAAACTTGTTCTCTACATGAGTACTCACAATTGATTATATCAAGTCTGCTGACAACCTTGTTGATCCGTTCACTAAAGGTTTGACAAGAGATCAAGTAGTAAAATCATCAAAAGGAATGGGTTTAAAAGCCTATGACTAACGATGCGGTTTAGAGGTAACTCCACCTAGTTGACTAGAGATCCCAAGAAATAGGTTCAAAGGGAGAACTAATTCAAACCAAATCGTCACACTGTGAGAATTTTATCTATACCCATTTCCTCGGATGATTAAACAGTGTTCGACCTGTCGTTTTATAAGGATGAGCATTTGGCTTTTAATGATTCCATAGCTTAAAATATTGAAGTAGGACAAGATACTTCTGAAATAAGCTATTGGCAGATCACCTAGTGAGTGTGAAATGCGTTCACTTCTATGAAAATGAAGGAAATAATATGTTATCTAAAGTCACTCATGATAACCAAGCATGTTCAGGGCCAAAATGAATACCATAGAGAATTAAGTTATGCGAAAAAATGAAGTTGTGTTGTAGCTAATGTCTAGGTTTACATCGAAATCTTGGAGGTTCAAGACATCATGTTCACCTCCTGGCCAAGTACACTCGATAGTTATCAACTACGAGCGGTTCATAGCTGAAAAATTGCTACCATTTCAGAAGCAGTTAATTTTCGTTAAAATCTCGAAAAGTATGTCGGTTTGTCTAGTCATTTAAGTTGGTCCAGTCAGTCAAGTCTTTAGAGTTTATCGAGTCATCATATGTTAGAGGTTATTTCTATTCATGTGGGAGATTGTTGGAACTTCAATTTTAAAAGTGATTGAACATCACTTTTCTGGTGAATATTCCGGCAAGGTGGTTGCCCGGGATAACGGATTATGAGTTATTTGGAAAGCTTGTAGATAGGCTTATAAGATGGACTACTCATTTTTTAAAATTGAAGTCATATTGAATGAGAAATGTGAGGTCAAAGTATGGTGGTTGAAACATGAAAAAGTCAATAAAATCATTTATCCCACATTGCTTAGAAGTTTAAGTTTCTAGTGGTATATTTATAGTATCTCATGTCATACTCACAAGTGAGTAGCAAGGGAGACTATGCATGGTGGACGAGAGAGGGGAGAACCACGCGCACACGCGCGCTCGGCTCGGCACTGTCGCGAGTCGATTGCACCGAAGGTCCATTAAATAAAGTTTTTTGGGCCAAATTTTTATAAAAATTTCGGCCCATTTGCGGCCCAAATCTCAACCCAATTCATTTCATTAACCCGAACTGGCCCAATATTATATGTTACGCGAACCGGTTCAATTTAATTGAACAATTGCGATTGTTTTTTTCGGTTATATAAAACCGTCTTCTTCTCCCTTCCTTCGTCTTTGTTACGAATATATCAGAGAAACTTAAAGTCTTCAAACGTGAAAGTCTTCACACGTGAATTCATAAACTTAAGGTCTTCAAATATTTGATACTTTATCCATCGATGTGTCACTGTAAGTGTGTCGAGATTGTTCGCATTACTTACGTTCGTTTTAAATCTGATTTTCGTGAGGTAATCGGATTTTGTTAACGGTTTTATCTTGGGATCCAAAGTCGTTTAGAACCCTCCCACTACGAGCCATTTATTGGATAAGGAAAGAGATTAAATTTTCGACTCCATTTGTTTATCTTACCAGTTTAATCATTGTTCTTAATTCGTATTTGTGTTTCCTACATAGTTTTGCTCAACTCGGTTTTCGCGGCTATAACATCGATCTCGGATATAGTGGTAATATTAGCCTCATGTTGTTAATGTTATTAGACTAAAACCACTTCTCCAGTTCACTTCGTCTATGAATTTTATATTACATATTATATATATATATATATATATATATATTATATTTTTGTTGACATTGATTTCTAAATCACAAAAGTCCATTAAAGTAACTCAAATTTTATCATAATTTTCACATTTATACAGCTTATAATTGTATTTAAATATGGCATGTGACATTTAAATTATGGTATATGTTAAGAGACAACAAAAATAACAATTAATAAACCATATATATAATGTCAATTTTTATTAATTTTGTTCATCTCTTGTTTATATGCGTAGTGGCCGAGGTTTATTTTTTTTTTAATTACCAAAAATTTTAGGTCTAAGCGCTAATCTTTCTGGGCGTGAAGTCAATTTTTAGTTTATTTCTTTTGGTAATAATATTTGTTCTCCCACCAATAATCGAATCTAGAAGTAAAATATCACCAACAACTGCGTTTAAATCAACTCGCCAATTCAACACGACGTGTTGGTAATAAAATTAAATTTTATTCCATTTTAATTTTCAACCATGTATATAAAATCAATCCTGGAGGCTAATAGTATGTTGGATGGTTACTCAGGTAAGTCAAATTAGAGGTATCTATTATGATTCATATCTAACATGGAAAGTGAGATTCGATGGTTGTGGCATCTGATTCCAAAATTGAAAGTTAACGTGGGGATAGGTCAGAATGATTAGGTGAAACGATAAGTGACTATACATTATAATTTATTAATGCTATAAACTATGTGTCCTCGATAATTACAGAGAAACGTTTCGATCTAGAAATTGCCTTGGATCCACGTAATGTGTAAAGACTTGAAAATTCATGAGTCCTTGCTGCTCTACTCAATTAGATTAGGAGGGTCCACATGGTTGCATCAAATCAAGTGCAACCGTCAAAATACCGTCGAATATGTTATCTAGAGATGTTACCAAAGGAACAACACGAAAAGTGTGAAGATGAGTGGAAATTAAGGCTATGAGTTCGAGTGATCTAGCTTCATCTTTTAATATCAAGGTTCCTTTTAGTTTTTTTAATTATATATTTCCATTTGTTGTTGTAAATCTTATTACAAAATGAATTGGATTAGAATGATTCAAACGAATATATTTTCAAAGTTTACAAAATACACTCTTTTAATTGGCCAGTTTTTAATGATTAAGAATGTTTTCACTAGCAACTGTTTTTTGTTTGTTTACTGATCGCAGCGACTAGTCGTCACTAGCGATGAATGATTACAAATTTTGATCAACGATCAACAAACGGACAAGAAACCAGTAATTGCATTAATAAAATAAATTAAATTAAATTAAACAACAAATAAAATAAATAAGTAAATAAATAAATAAAATAATTTATAAATCAAATAAATTAAATAATCTAAAATTATTTACAAATAATAACAATAAATTAAACTGAAATAATTGAATAAATAAATACAATAAATAAAAAGTAATCTAAAATATAAAATATTATTTTCAAGACTTAAGACAAATAAGTTTTATCCGATTGAGTTTTCTAGATTCAGGTTTTAATGAGGCAAACATGTTAACCATCACCCAAGCCATTAATCATCCCAGCTTATATTCTTTCATCATTCTTTCTTGTACATAAAGTACTCTTTTAGTCTAATAAATTTTAACATTCCATCAAAAAAATAAAAGAAATAAATTAGCATAAAGTAAATAAATCTAATAAATAAAATAATTCAAGAATTATAAAACAATAAATAAAATAAAATTTATTGATTTTTAAAATAATTAAAATTAAATTTAACTAAATTAACTATTAAATTAAGTTAATTAAATTGTAGAAGTTAAATGATCAAAACGAACAACATAACAATTTCGATGACTCATAGCGACTAGTTGCCTGAGACTGCAAAATGAACAACATAAAACTGCTATTGCTAGCAACTGCGAAACGAACATAATGTAAATTAAATTATATTATGGTTTCTTATGAAGATATTCTCTACTACTAACCAAATTATAATATTTTATTTTGAATTAAACTTACACATATGTTTACGGCTAGAAATTCATATTTTTAACTTTATGCCAATGGCAGCTTAAGGAGTTTCTATTTACAAATAATATAAAATTTGATTTCAATAATAATAATAATGATATATAGCCTAAATATGCGCTTATACCAATACTAATAATGACTATATTCTATCATAATTTCGTACTTAAACGTGTTTGAACAAGAATAATACTAGGATGAATTATCTTCCCAAAAGTTTCAGTGTTACACCCCTTAAAAACAAATTGTGACAAAAAAAACCCTTATACATATATATGTATATATACTGAAAACCTAAAATTTTTGAAAAAAATGAAACCACTTTTTTCATTGTAGGAATACACATCAGATTATGTAAGTGGAAGTTAACAAAAGTGGACACACATTATTGAGGCTTATGGATTATAGTGACACATTTGACATTACTCCACCTTTTCCAAAACATGCGATTACATCTCGAGCCGTATCCAATTCCCTTGCTCAACTAACTTTTCTGATGCATTACTTTCACTTATTTTGTGTTTTTCATATTTATATATCCCACACATATATACATATATATATATATATAATAGAGAACTAATATGTAAATTGGTTTGATAATGAATATTTTTTTATGTATGTATGAATGATGAAGACTAGATTCTTTTGAGAAAGGAATAATGAAGTTTGTAGATATACAAATACAAAATTAGGGATATAGGCACGAGGAAAGATTATGGTCCGAAACTTCCAAAGTTTATAAACCAAAAATTAAAAATGAAAAACAAAATTAGGGATACGATTATCTGCTTGTGTGACATTGAGATTGTGATTATGGTTTTAGATGATGTGTGGAAAATAATATATTAACGATTTTTTAAATTTTAAGTTTTTAACCCATTTAGAGTATCTCCTCTAATTGAGTTTGGAGCTTTGTGTGGCTACCATTGCCTATGTTCTTGTTACAATCACTGTTCACTTTCCAAAAGAGGATTTTCCTACCAAGTTTCCGTCAACTTCAATACGGTACCAAAGATTTTGAGAACATCTTTATCATCAAATCCTTATATTTCTTTCTCTTCTCAGTGAAGAAGGTTTCTTAGTGTGATTCTTGATCAAGAAGAGTTATGTCTGCTGAATTGGATAGAGCTATTGCTGCCTTATCTATCAATGAAGAAGAAGAAGAACCGTTCAAAATGCCTAACCTACCTGATTTCTCCTCTGAAGAGAATAATAAGCTCAGCCTGATTGGGAGGATTCTGAACCCTCAACGACAGAAAGTCTCAGATGTTGTAAGGGATATGCCAAGAAAGTGGTTCAAGGTTGGGAGAGTCAGAGGAGTTGCTTTAACTAGTGAACGATTTCAGTTTATATTCAATACTGAACATGATCTATTGGAAGTTATGGAGAAAGGTGTTCAATCGCATAATGATTGGATTCTAGCTATGGAGATATTGCAGAGAAATCCTTCTGAGGACTATTTATAGTTCATAGATATTTGGGTACAAGTAAGAAATATTCCAGTTAACCATTACACATACAAATCCATTATGTCCTTGGGTGAGATACTGGGAAGGGTTGATATGGTAGCTCTTGAGGAAGCTAAGACTCAGAGCAAGGACTATGTGAGAATACTAGTCCACTTTAATGTGGCAAGGCCACTAAAACAGAGCAGAGAGGTCCAACTACCTAATGGAGAAATGACCAAGGTATTCTTTGCTTATGAAAAGATCTATAGAAGTGCTACTCTTGCCAAAAACTCAATCATGAGAATACATATTGCCCTCTATTGGCTAGCAAAGAGAGTAACCCTGATCAGTAAGCATGCAATAAAGATAGCCTGAAATCTAAAGATAATCTAACTGGAGCTGATGCAACTTTGTCTGAACTTGTGAAAGAATCTTTGGGAGGTATGACATCTATAGCTGGAAGACCAATAATTGCCCCAGAAGTATTAGCAGAAATGAGAAAGTATCTCTTAACAGCGAATGGGGAGGACTATAGTTTGAAAGAAGCCAAGATTGCTGCATCATTGAAGGAAGTAGCTAAGGATACCTCCCTACAGAAGACTGTACTTAGACTGGAGAAACAACCATTGGTAATAACATATGTAGATAGAGCAAAAGGGATCATCTTTGATTTCAGCCAGAACACTTTACTTAACCCCACAGATGATACCAACCCCACTTCTACCAAATTTATGGTTGATGCTTTCAAGGCTGGTGTAGAACATCCTAGTTTTTTCTCAGAACCATCTCATAAACCATCTCTTATAGTAGACCCCGGCAAGGAAGGTTGTCCTTCTATGTTATAAGCTAGTCAATTTGAAGGCCACCTGCTAACTGAAGCTGGAACATCAGGAGTGAAGAATAGAAGGGCATACAAAAAAAGTGATCCAACTAAAAGAATGATTGCCAATGGCCCATCTGAGATGGAGGACCAACCACTGCTTGCTCAAAAGGAGGTTAGTATGACATATATAACTCAAAAGAAAAGAAAAGCAAAAGCTTTGGAGAAGGAAAAGCAGAAGAAAGTCAAGTTGAAAGATGTTTTGGTGACCCCTTCTAAGGGGTCGCCTAGTGCTTAATGTCTCTTTTAAGTTGGAATTGCCAAAAAGAAATGTTTTGGTGGATTTACAGGAATGGCTAGGCTATGATATGGTATATACTATAAACCCAAGGGGCTTAATTGGGGTCTTGCTTGTTTTTGGAAGGGTAGTGTTAAAGTTACTATGTTGTATGCCTCAAAGAATATTTTGGATATGAATATAAGCTTTGGCTCTTTTAATTTTTTCATTTCTCTTATTTATGGAGATCCAATAAAGAAAAACAGACATAAGGTTTGGGAAAAGCTACTAAGAATTGGAGTCTCTAGAAACAAACCTTGGTGTATGTTGGGAGATTTCAATGAGATAACTCATCAAGGGGACAAGATTGGGGGTAATAGCAGATCTGAAGCTTCTTGTTCTGACTTTAATGATATGCTCTCTATTTGTGGGATGTTTGAATTAGACTCTGAAGGCAACCCCTTTACTTGGGGAGGATGGAGATACAAGCATTGGGTACAATGCAAATTGGATAGATGTTTTGGTAATAGTTACTGGACTGCAACGTTCCCAAATGCTTCTCAGGTCTTTATGGACAAACGTGGCTCTAATCATAGGCCAGTGAGAGTGCAACTATATCCCATAAGCACTGAATTCCAAGGCATCTTTACCTTTGATAAAAGATGGAGTAAAGAACCCCAAGTAAGAGAGATTATAGGAAACATCTGGAGACAACACATGACAAGGAATGTATCAGTTACCACTATGATCAAAGAATGCGGAAGAAAGATCGGTATCTGGAAGAAACAAACGAGAAAAAACTCTGGCTCACAAATCTAATTTTTAAACAGGGAACTAGAGGAATCAGAATCATCTAATCAACCATCTACTCAGAAGATAAGAAAAATCAAACATCTGTTAATACAAGAACACGAGAGAGAAGAAACATACTGGAGCCAAAAGAGCAGAGAAAAATGGATGAAAGAGGGGGATAGAAATACTAAGTTTTTTCATGCTTCAGTACAAGAACCAGAAAACATAAAAGGATTGAGTCTCTCATGAATGCTGATGGTATTGCACACTTGACTGAGGGATCCAAAGGGGAAATAGCAGTTCAATATTTTGATGACCTATTCACTTCAGCTCAAGGTAACCTTAACTCTCATTAATTCAGAGGAATACCAAAGAAAGTAACCCAAGAAATGAATGATAAGCTCACTTCCCCAATCTCCTATGCTGAAATCACAAAGGCAGTGTTCTCAATTAGATCCTCTGCTGCTCCTGGAAGTGATGGTATGACAACAGTGTTCTTTCAATCAAACTGGCACATAATTGGGGAACAAGTCTCAACAGAAGTGCAACAATTTTTCCAGACAGGGAACCTTCAGAAGGATTGGAACTTCACTCTCATCAGTCTTATACAAAAGAAACCAAACCCTAACCAAATGAAGGACCTAAGACCCATAAGCCTATGTTCAGTTCTTTATAAAATCATATCCAAAGTCATGGCTGAGATATTGAAGCCCCTAGTTAACAAGATAATTTCTCCTACCCAATCAGCCTTTGTGCCTCAGAGACTAATCTCAGATAATATATTAGTTGCCCATGAATGTATGCATGCTATATCCACAGATGAAGCCTTCTCATCAGATTTCTTGGCTATTAAAACTGACATTTCCAAAGCATATGACAGACTGGAGTGGAACTACCTAAAGATGATACTAGAAAGATTGGGTTTCTGCTCTAAATGGATAGAGTGGACAATGCAGTGTGTGACTACAACAACCTTTGCAATACTGATTAACAATCAACCTTATGGAGACATTCAATGTCATAGAGGGCTAAGTCAGGGAGACCCCATCTCTCCCTTTCTTTTTGTTTTGAGTACAGAAGGCCTAATCTATCTTCTGAAAAAGCTGAAAGACAGGGACTCTTTCAAGGACTAAGCTTCAATCACTCCATATTATCTGTGTCAAACCTCCTCTTTGCAGATGATAGCATCTTCATCTATAGAGCAACAGAGCAGGACTGCCAAAACCTTTTCCAAGTGCTACAAACCTACTTCCAAGCATCAGGGCAACCACTTAATCTAGACAAGGCTGCCATCACCTTTGGTTCTCGAGTTACATAAGAAGCTAAATCTGCTATTAAACATTCAATAGGCATTGAACAGGAAGGTGGTTTAGGCTTTTATCTAGGCCTACATGAGAGTGTGAAGAAATCAAAGACTAAGGCTTTCAAATTCATCAAAGACAGAATTTAGACAAAATTGTCCGGTTGGTATAACAGATTCCTCTCCACTGAAGGAAAGGAGGTGCTCCTCAAATCAGTGTTACTAGCTCTACCAGTATATGCTCTCTCTTACTTTAAACTAACAAAACAGTCAGCAAATCAAATCTCAAGTACAGCAGCAAAATTTTGGTGGTCTTCAAATCAAGAGAAAAGAAAAATCCATTGGTTGAGCTGGGAAAAATGTGCCTACCTAAGGATCAAGGGAGTTTAGCTTTTAAGGAAATCATATGCTTTAACCAAGCCCTCCTTGCAAAACAGGCTTGGAGACTTCTGAAAAACCCACACAACAACATAGCTAAAATCATGAAAAGCATATACTATCCACATGAAACTGTGCTTGAAGCTTCACCTGGTTATAAACCATCTTATGGATGGACAAGTATCATGTTTGGTAGAGAGTTGCTCCAAAAAGGACTTCAAAGAAGAATTGACAATGGTAGGAATACTAAGGTATGGCTAGACAAATGGATAAAAGATAAACAGATGAAAAGACCCCTAATCAAGCCAAACATCTTCAATGTGGAGATGACAGTAGATGAACTTATTGATCCAAGGACCAGAACATGGAAGCCAGTTAAGCTACATGAATGCTTTTTGAGGAAGATGTGCAATTAATTCAGAGAATGAAACCAAAAACCTTAATAGAAGACTTATGGGTGTGGGAAGATACTAAATCTGGTGATTATAATGTTAAATTAGGCTACTGGTTGGCATTCAATGATTCTAAACATGAACTTATAAGAGAAGAAGCAGCTCTTCCTTCACCTAACCCAATCACTTATCAAATATGGTCTCTCAAAGCTCCCCAGAAGATTAAAATCTTCCTATGGAAAGCCCGCAAAAGAGCTATACCAGCAGCTGACTCTTTGACCAAAAGAGGAATGAAGATCCCAAATATCTGTCAAGGTTGTGGGTTTGAGCCATAAACTATAAACTACATTTTGTTCTCTTGTCATATGGCTAGGCAAATTTGGGCAATGCTTCATATCCCTACTCCATAAAATGGTTTCTGCCAAGTTTCAACTATTCAAAACATTAGATACCTTCTCTCTTTAAAAGGCTTCAGGGGATTATCAAACTTTCAGAAGTTTGGTTTTCCCTGGATATGTTGGTATCTATGGAAGAATAGAAATGATTTAGCCCTTGCAGGTAGGCATTTCAATCCCTTAGAGTCATCAACAAAAATTGAAGAAGGGTTCATGCTATGGACGTCTGCACAACTGGTAACTCCTAATGACAATGATTTGGGAGTGATGGAATCCAACAGGCAGGACATCTCTCATCCTCAAAAAGTCCATATTCAACCAAATTGGACTCATTGTGCATTAAGCTGCTCTTGGTCTGGTTCATCTCTTTTGACATGGGCCGGATGGATAGTGAAAAACCATTTGGGTCAAGTTCTACTACACAGTAGAAAATCCTTCTCCTTCTGTCAAGATAAACATCAAGCTCAACTCACAACTCTCGTGTGGACTCTTCAGGTTATGATAGATCTAAAATTTAAGAAGGTAGCCTTCTCTTTTGATGCAAAAAGCCTTCTTAGTGCAGTCATTCGTCCTCCAGACTGGCCGGCTTTAAGAGCTGAAGTTTCAGATATCTACATCAAGCTTTTCAAATTTTCAGATTGGTCTTGCTTGCCAGATTTACCTTTTGTTCTTAGAGGAGTTACTCTCTTAGCTAAAAGTGTCATAGCAACTAATCACTTCCAATCTTATGTGCAAGATGGATGCCCTTCATGGTTGGTTAATGCTATTAAAAGTGAGAGTTCTGGCTTTCTTTCCTTTTAAAATCTGGAATTTTGTGTTTTTTCAAGTTTGTTCTGTTTTTTCTTTTAGCTCTGTTTTGGACTCTGTTTTGAAATAGTTATTATTGTTTGTTGTATCAAACCTCTTTAATTACAATTCTTAGTTGACAAAAAAAAACTAAAGAAAAAAAAACTACTTTTATTAACTAAGAGGGTCATGCCAACTTTTAACTGTGCCAAATTTGGGGGGAACAACCCTAATTTCTCTCTCTTTTTCCTCAGCCGCCAAGGAAGCCCTCCACTCGTTGTTGCCTTGGGTCCGGTCACTGGTGGCTTCCACAGCGCCGGGACCGGACCTCCCCTCCTTTTCTTTGTTTGTAGGTCGTCTCGTCTCTCTGCTTTTCTCGGTCTTGAAGTTGGATGGGTGCTTCTCCTGTTCGGCGGAGGCTTTAGATTCGGGGTAGAGCGGTGGTTCTTTTGTTCTTCGAAGCGATGGGCGCCGAGGCTTAGTTCTCGGGTTGAAGTTCTCTCTTCCTTCGCCCTCTTTCTGCTCTGTCTTTGGAAGGATCTCCGTTTTTGCGGTTTCTCCGGCCTTGTTGGTTCATCTGTCCGTCGTCGCCTCTCCGTTCTGGTACGGCTCCTAGTTTTGAGCGGTTTGACACCTCCTAGATCTTGGTTGGTTGGGCTCGGTTGTTAGATCTAGTCTTAGTCTTCGGTTCTAGGTTGAGTTGGTTGTTCATGTTCTCTTTAGAAGTTTGTGTTCTAGTTGCGGTTTGGCTTGGCTTGGTGAAGCTTCTTGTGCTAGTAGTCCGCTGCCTCGGTTTTGTGGTCTCTTGGTCGGTTTGTTTTGGTGTTGTTTCCTCCCTCTTCTGTTTGTAGGTCTGTTGTGGTTTAGTGTGGGTGTTTTGGTG
>OVBE01004848.1:7238-22942 GCA_900406425.1 Iberis pinnata | reverse complement strand
TTTATAGCGAATTGAACAAGTTGTATCGAATCCTATTAATATTAATAAAATCACTCTTTACTTATATATTGCATCAATTAGTCTCGGATTGCCTTAAGGCTTAATAAAAATATCGAACCTCACACGAATTTGAAATAAAAATGGAAAGGCTTAAAAACAGACTGATTGGCCGAGTCACTCAGTGATTTTGGCGTGAAACGGCTGTCTGCGGACTTAGTGTCCGGGATCGGGTGTTTCATAACTTCTCTATTTTATAAGAAAATTTTTTACTATCAATATCCGGACTTTTGAACCGTTAATTCCGTCTACCTGTTAAACTCAACACCTCACAAGAACTCTCCAAACGTCCTCGCAATCTGGGGGGCTAACTGTTGTGATAAAAAATGGTCACGACAAAATTAATGCCTCATAAATCCCAATCAACCGAACTTATTAACCAAATCTTCCGGAAATACATTTCGGGAGAAACGTACAACGATCGTCGAACAGCTAAGCAGCCATCTCTGTAATCTTTTATCTTTAGTCGAGAAGGTTTTGTCTCATTGGATTTTCCTATCACTAAGGTTTTAACGAGGCAAGATGGTTCGTCTACGACCAACGTTCGAGGAAAATTGAGACCGTAGCAGACACATTTCGGAACAACGACGGATAAGTCAAAACTTTCCGATACATGTTTTGGGCTCCAAACGAGAGCATGTACGCCAAACACACAATCAGCCTGCCAGTTGGCAAGCTAAACGTCACGTGTTCAGCTTGCCCATTAGCGAGATGAATCTCACAGAATCATCTCGCCAATTGGCAAGCTGAATCTCACAAATTTAGCTCGCCAATTGGTGTAAGCCTAAAGATCCAACAATGTACCTCAAGCGGGATGATCAAGTGTTTCTACTCAATTCAAAGCTCAAGCATTGTCAAAGTGAAGCAAACTCAAGGTTTTCAAGGAATTTCACAATCAAGGAGAGTCTACTCGATAAGGCTATCGAGCTGGAAAGAGAGCTAGTTAAGGGATTTGAAGTGAACAACCAAAAAGTCTGACCAAACATGGGTAGTTGGATGAGTCTAGGAGGAAGGCCTGGTGATAAGACCTTGGTTCTCCTTTGGGAACCGTCTCAAGGTCTATAGAAATTAAAAGAAAGTCAAGCTTAGTGACTTAAAACAAACCCACTTGGGAGGGAATCCCATGGTATTCTTTGTACATGTCATTTCAATTTAAGTCTTTTCTTTAGTTTTTAAGTTCCTTTTCGCATAATTTTGGTTTACGAGCTTTTGGGGATGTTTAAGTGTTGATTGGTGCAGATTTGGAGTGTTTTGATCAACGGTCTGGTGGATCGGATTACCTAGACCGATCCACAAAGATTTAAACTTCGAGAGTAATAGATCGATTTCGTAAATCGGTTTAGCCAAACGATCCTAAAAAATCGCATTTCCGAGAGCTTGGACCAGTTTGCTCAAACTGATCCCAGGTAATTTTTCTGAAATTTCGCGATTTCAACTCGGTTTTGAGGATTTTAACCCAATTTTTGAAACCCTTCTCTCCCATTATTCTCCCCCTATCTCGATTTTAAAACTTCTACTCTCAAAGTTTCTCTAAAATATTGATTTCCCATCAATTTTCAAATAAATTTAGTGAATCTTGTTGCTAATTTTCGGATTTTAAAGGCTAATTAAAGTAATCCCTTCATAATTCACTATTCATCCAAAAATGAAGATCGAACTTTCTCAAGTTTTATGGGTGATTATTTTTTCTTTACCTTAGAAAATCATTGGGTTTTGGATGCATTGTTATTACCATGGATGATTGAACCTCAATTTGGTAAATTTCTATAAATTTTCGAATTAGGGTTCTTGATTTATACATTGAAAAAGTTTGAGGGAAAAGAATGATTGTGGTTTCTCTGGCCTATTGTTGTATTGTTGCTTATTAGAATAGACTAACTAGAATTGTGTATTTAGGCTTAACTTATTCTCAAAGTGATGTTAGTTCTTGAAAATAAGCTTAATACATGAAGCGAATTGTTGAATTGGAGATTTGATGATTTTGACATGATTTGATGACAATGAGTTTAATAGAGTAAATTGGAGTAGAGAATTAGTCCACATGTGTATTCAAATAACGCTTTTTGAACATCTCTAGTTTCTTTATCTCTTTTCTAGAAGTCATCATATCAAACCAAGGAGCATCTGGTAGTTCAAGTGGACCTTCAATGAAGGACATATACAAGACGTTCATGCAAGTTGAGTTCATAGAATCAACATTCCCGAATACGGAGACTTTGGGAAATCTTGAGATTCTCGAACAAGCCAAGGAAATATTGGGATACATGGGGCTTTCAAACATGCTTACAATTGAGTTTGTTGCTTACCAAAGACCGACATGCATGTTCCTATTCTTGCTAGAGGTGTTCTACTCTGAAGGACGAGAAGGTGATGAGAATGGATGAGGGTTCATAACATTCATGGATTTAAAGGGGAAGACTCACAAGTTCTCTTTTGAGTGGTTGCGAGCTATTTATGGTTTCCAAGTTAAGAGGTTTCAGCCGGACATGTTTGAAGATACTCCAAATGAGATCAAGCTTATCTGGGACGTGATAGGGTCAAAGAAGCTCAAGGCGGGCAGAACCAAGAGTTCATGCATACGTCACCCGGAAATAAGATATGTGCATTAAATCATCGCTAACTTTTTTTTCACTAGACGGGACACTAACAATATCTTGGCCAAGGAGATGAACTTTTTACGTCTAGGAATTTACCAACATGTTTGCAATACGCTGCAAGACGAACCATATTCCCCAAAATCTTTGAATTCAGACCTTGCACTTTGAAGATATTTCTTAAGCAATTGATGCAAGTCAAGAGTCTAAGCTGGATATCGCAAGAGCGGATGTCACCTCAATCGAGCATAGGAGGTTGGATCAACACCAATCCTTCAACATACTTAGGAACGACTCGATAGAAACGTTTGGACGCCAAGACTAATGGATTACGATTACTTGACGGAAATCCAGTTTTTGGTGGGAAAGATGGATGATCGATTCTTCTATAAGTTCAGAGCGGAAAAATGACTTGAAAGCGATCATCTTACTCCCAAATATTAGGCGAACCAATTTCAAGAGAAGAGAGAACTTGTCTTTCCACCATTAATCCTCTGACATGATGGAAGTTATCTCTTAAGTGGCATCCTTAGAATCATGCTCCGACAATCTTTCTAACCTCACAATAGACGAGGAGTCGTCTAGCTCCCATAATCGGGTTGATTGAGGTACCCTTCGACACCTTTGTAAATACATGCATTTTACATTTTATTTCCCTTATTCTTGGCTCTTTCTCTAAATTATTTTTTACACAAGGGACTGTATAAATTAAGTTTGGGGGAAGAATAGTATTTAACTTAGTTTCAAATTTTGATCTTATCATTATTAACATTGTGAATAGTTAAGGTTTTCAAAAATCCAAAACAAAATCGAAATTTTTTCAAAAATCTTCAAAAATATTTCATTTAGTTTTTTTCTAGGTTTCACCTTGCATATGGAACAATGATTGAATTACCTTGTGATTCTTGGTGTTTTGCTTGAATTGTAGCACCCTAGCTAATAGTAGAATGATGCTTGAACAAATTTTAGAATTTGGAAAATCCATGCTTGGAATTGACTACTTTATGTTTCATAGTGTTTGTTGAATCTTGCTTGAATTGAAACCAATCCCATGAATATTTGGACTTTAATGAATTTAATTCTCTTGCTTATGGATTTGAAATACTTAGCCATGGTAAAACACTTAACATTTGGATTATCTTTGCCTAATTTTATCACTATTGTTAATCTAAATGGTCATTCTCATCATTAGGATGGTTACCACACTTTGTTTACCCGAAACCTTTATTTCAAACCCCCATTAATCTTTATTGTGCTTGATCTTTTTGGAAAATGCATACATGGGAAAAAACCCGTGTAATAGAAGTCGAACGACAAGGAAATATCCTCATTTTAAGGTTAACATGCTTAGGTGGGGGAATGTTTAGAATAGGGTATAAGTTTGGGGGAATAACATGAAAAAGTGTGGTAGTGTTGAAAAAGAATATTGAAATAAGCCTAAGTAAAAAAAACTCTAGGAGTATCAAAGATGCCAAAGGGTTTGAAAAGGAAAAGAATGAGAAAATATGTAATCCTCCCTAGATAGTTAATAAAATCAAAAAGAAGAAAAATTAATGTCTCAAAGGGAAAAGAAAGAATAAGTGCTAAATTATAAAGCTCCTAGTAGTTTGGTAATAAAAAAAAGGCTAATGTTTTGGATAGAAAGAGTTTGAAAAAAATGGAGATTTGGTGGTTTGGTTTCTAAGTGAAAAAGAATGTGAAGCATGGGATAGAATAATAACATAAAAGGGATTTGGATAGAGCATGAGATGAGGTAAAAACCTTGTATGCATCAATTGTTTGACTCTACCTTGATTTTGCCTAATTTTTTGCATTATTCTTTTGAGGGAAACCAATTTGAAATGTGAGAAACTACTTCAAGCATCTGAAAAGCCCTAAAACCAAACCAAATAGATTAGTTTTCTCTTCCATAAGTGAGAATGCACTTGAATGATTAATGAATGTAGGGGATTGGTGAATAGGATGGCTTGATGATACTTCACTTTGATTGCTAAAAATTGGTTTTTGTGATGAGTATGTAGAAGTACAATGAATAATTGTGATTCATGCATCATTTTACTAGTTTTTATGATGGCACACTTGTAGCATTACACTAAAGTTTTGGTTATGAGTTTCCACTTTCAAACCTCTCTTTCTCACTTACCATTGTGCCTTGCTTGAGGATAAGTAAGCGATAAGTTTGGGAGAGTTGATGTATTATGTTTTTGGTGCAATTTAACTCTTATTTAGCATCCATTCTAGGTAGATTCACTTGCATATAGGTTAGTTTAGCACGCATTTGCATTGCATTTCATATTATCAGGTGATAGAAGTGGAGTAACTGAAAGCATGGATCAAGGAGCTCAAAAGATTCAAGAAAAGGATGAAAACATAGTAGAATCGATTTTTCGGATCGTTCAGGCCAAACCGATATGAATATTTGAAGAAATTAGAGATATGGATCGGCTTAACAGATTGGTTTACTCAAAATGATCCTCAAGTGATGCAATTTCCAGGGACCGGGATCGGTTTGGTGGATCAGTCAGGCCAAACCGATCCCAGAACAACTTAGTCAACATTTTGACTTCTCCTTTTAGTTTAAAACCATTTTCAATTGGGTTAACCCAATTTTTGGTTTAACCCAATACCATTTTAAGGATACTAGTTAAGGTTTTTAGACCTAATTTTTAGACTATGTTCTTTTATGCTCTAATCACTTTTCCTCTTAAGAACACTTTTGTAAACATTTGAATCTTGGCTTATTTTGAAGTTTGATCTTTGTTTTGATGTTAATCTTCTTCTGTTTTATGTTTCTAACCATGATTCTACACATTTTCATCATTAGAACTTGTGTTTTATCTATGGTTAGTGAGTATTTCATTCCTAAGCAAATGAGTTAGGTATATTAGGGTGATTAGATGATTGAATATGATGTTTAGAAGTTAAATAACTTAGATCTTCATTCAATAGGTATGCTTAATGCTAGATTTGACTTGGTCACTCAAGTCTAGATCATAGGATGTATTGTGCCCGAAAGATGTTTGATGAAATTCCTAAACCAACCATTGTTTCCTAAATGACACTACCCAAGATATTGTTTTTAGTTAGTTTAATGGTTTATCATGAATTAGATCTTATTGCCTCTAGATTGTGTGATTATCCAAGAGATTGTTTTTAGTTGCATAATTAAGAGAGATATTAGTGCCATGAGAGTGGATTAATCTAATTAAGGGAATTCTAGACCAAAGATTAGCACTAGAAAGTGAATATTAACATCATAGAATGTCATTTGACCATCGATTGCTTTTGCCCATTTTCTTAAGCTTATTATATTGATTTCTAGTTTAATTTTCAGTTGACTTTTCTTAATTTTTGTTGACTTTTATTGTTTTGACTTTTTGTTGACTTTTGTCTATTTTATGCTTATTTCTTATTGAGGATGGTTACTTTGAATCAAAAATCTATTATGGCTTAGACTAGATAATATTCTCGTAAGTTTTAGTGTGTTGATTACCTTGATTTGGATTGACTCTCAAACACTACAATGACATAGGTGGGTTTGAGATACTTGCTTAAACATTGAACTGACAAAATTCGTGTTTATTACTTGAGCAATAGCTTAAGAATACATTATTAACCAATTAATATGATATGTAGATAAACTCAATTGAGATTAGTGTATATGTTATCTTACTATTTGTTTCTCTCAATCTTTGGGCAAAGCACAAAGTAGTAAGGAAATAAAACATAAATAACATGCTAATTCATGATATTATGATGAAATAGAAGGTTTTCTTCTAAATATCTCGACAACAAAATCAATAAAAAGGTTTCATAAACATGAAACTGAAAAGTGGAAAAAACACAATTAGCAGCCTGCTTCAATGTCTTGGGTGAGCAAGGTCAAACAAAAGAGAAAACATCAAAATTATCTTATTGAGAAAAGTCATAGCTTTTGTCTAATAGATAACAACACTACAGGAAAATCGCGTATCTATGACGGTCAAAAAATGCTATCTATTGCTATTGCAGTGTATTTAGAAACGTTGTATCAACGCATGCGACAGTATGTATTTGACCTATTGTAGCGCTTTTTTGTTTTGCTACGGTATGTCTTTCAAATACAGCGTTTTTATTAATGCAATAATATATTTTGCCATAGCGCTTTGTTAATGTTATTTTAGATTTGTTTTTTGTGTTATTAATCATAGTTATATTGTAGCATTTTTGGTCTGTTACAAATTTATTTGTTATCTTTTACACCATAAATTGATTATACAGAATTTTCTACACAAATTTATACATAAATTTATATTAAACAACTAAGCATTATCTTTATTCATTACAATCACACCAAGTTTGAACATAAATCACAAATACTAATATCACACATACATTAGAAGTTTGAAATCCACAAGTACTCACATGTAAATTAGATTGTCATTTGGTCAAGCTATTGTACTACCCAAAGCATCAGCAATGACTTTAATTTCAGAATTTGGTCTCCAAACAGCAGCATCTTCAACTAAAGGAGTAACGACACATACCTTAGTTGCATTGTGACCCAAGGGAAGAAAATGAACCTTTCCATTTGGCACATTGTCTCAACTAACTCAGATTCCATTGTTATAAGTTTCTCAGTGTCAACTACACGCTGACATAGTTTACTGAAGAAGTTGCATAACCTACTAACTGCAGTCATTTGTCCTTCTTTAAGAAAACCTCTCAATGCAACTGATAGTAAATTCTGTTGAAGAACATGGTGATCATGAGACTTCAACCCACCAATCTGAGGAGGATTAAGTGAGACAAAATTGGCTATATTAGCACAGTAGCATCTGGTCCTCTGAATTCAGATAACCTCTTGAAAAATATAACCTTCTCATTCTTGGACAGCCAACAAGAAGCAGGAGGTAAGAACATTTTCTTTCCATGTTGCTCAATGTGCATTTTTGTTCTAATCCCTATATCTGCCAAATCTTGTCTTGCTTTCAAACCATCTTTCGATTTAGCAGATTGAATCAAGATGGAGAGAATGGCATCAAACACATTCTTCTCCACATGCATTACGTCAAGGTTGTGGCGCACCGGCATATCCTAAGTCAATAAAAGTCAACTTACAAGTCAAATAATACGGTAACATATTTAGTAATGCAATACAATATTATAAAAAGTAAAATAAAACTGTTTTCTAACCTTCCAGTATGGTAAATCAAATAGAATAGACCTCTTCTTCCACCTCCATTGGTCATTGTCTTCTTCATAATCTTCTTCAATCAAACCTGATCTTTTCCTTTTGCTTTTGTTCCCCAAAGGTTTCCAAAAATCATTATTAAAATTCTTAAGAAATTCATATATCTCAGCTCCAGTTACAATTCTATTAGTTGTACCTAACTCAATTGTGTTATCAAACCACTCTCTTTTACTTCGATAAGGATGACCAGGCATGAGATGTTTCCTATTGCCCATATACACATGCTTTAAACTGAAATTCAACCACCTAAAAGGAGTATCTTTCCCACATACAATACATGCTTGTTTGCCTTTTACTTTACAACCAGCTAAGGTCCCCAATCCTGGATAGTCACTGATACTCCACAGTAATATAGCTTTAAATGTGAAATTCTCTTGAGACAATGAATCAAATAACTTGATACATTCATTCCATAAATCATTCATATCATCAATCAAAGGAGCCAGATAAACATCAATGTTGTTACGTGGTGCAGTAGGACCAGGAATCAAAAGAGATAACATTATGTTATCTGACTTCATACACAATGTTGGAGGCATATTGTAGTTTACTAGTAAAACTGGCCATGTACTATGGTTTGTGTTTTGCAAACAAAATGGATTCATACCATCTGTGCAAATACCAAGTCGCAGGTTTCTTGGATCATCTGCGAATTCTAGCCATTTAGCATTGACTTGTGCCCAAGTTAGTGAGTCCACTGGGTGACACATTGTTCCATCAATTGAACCATTACTGAAATGCCATTGCAAATTCTTAGACATTTCTTTTGACCTAAACATTCTCTTGAATCTTTCTTTTATAGGGAAGTACCAGAGTACTTTTGCTGGAATCCCATTCTTTGTCTCTCCATAATGTTTATCAAGTTCCCATCTTGAAGCACCACATCTAGGGCAGCTACTTATCTCCTCATACTGCTTCCAATAAAGGATACAGTCATTCTTACAAGCGTGAATCACGTCATACCCAAAACCAAAGACCTTCAAGAATTTTTTAATCTCAAATGATGACCTTATAAGCACATTTCCTTCAGGAAAAATTTCATGAACCATACTCAAAATCTGATCAAAATAATTCTCTGAAATCCCACTCTTAACCTTAATTCGGTATAGTCCCATAATTGCTGAAACTTTGGTGTAATTTGGACAACCTAAATATATTCTGTGTCCTATAACTTCTTTTTAAACTGAGATTCTTCTTCACTTTGAAAATTTTCAGGTTGTTCTTTCTTTGAGGCCTGTTGATTTTCTTCATTGTCAAAGAATGCAGTTCTAAACAACTCATACGCTTCATTGTCTTCATTTTCTAAGATGTCTTCTCAGTCCTTGTCTCTCCATGAATACTCCAAACATCATTTCTCTTGTATTTATGATCCATACCTCTAATGACTAAGTGATCCAAAACTGTGTTTTTGTCTTGATGGCACAAATTACGGCAACCGATATAGGGACAAAACATCTGTTGAGGATTACCCAACCTCTTCGCTGATTCATTTACAAAATTTCTAGCACCTTCCTCATACTCAATGCTTGCCCTGTAAATTCACAGTTAAACTAACCCAATCGATTGAATCATAAAAAGGAATCGAGATAATCAGGAAACGTAAATCAATTGAACCACATTTACGTACCTCGGAAGCCAGACCCAGGATTTGCTCATGTTACAACCGTTCAATCAGAAAAAGGAATGGAGATAATCAGAGAAATGAGGCAACGAAAAATCGATAACACTAAATAGAATGAAAACCCTAAGAATTAAGCACTAAACTGAACCGATACACTAAATATTGAACCCTAAATTGATGAGGAATCGAGAACAAAAATTGACCTAACCTTCGCTAAACAGGAAGTAAAACAAGACGAAATTTTCTGCGATTGGAAGAGGAAAAAGAAGCAACAAGATTCAGAGAGAGTAATGAAAAGTTGAAGCACAGATTGAAGAAAAAAGATGGAGTGAAATCGCGAGGGAGATGAAAAAAGGTAAAAAAATTTACAAAGTGTTAGCGCGAAAATAAAGTATGTTCCGCTCATAGGTCACATAGCGTTTCTAATTTTTAAGTGCTATGTAATGTTTTGTTTTCATTAAGTGGACTTTTCGTAGCGGTTACGAAAACAGAAACGCTATTAAAAAAAATTTCTACAGCACTTATATCATAAACGCTATAGAAGACTGCTATTAATGCCTCAATTTCCTGTAGTTCAAGGATGAGACCAGATACACATCGACATGTCTGGTCAACGAGCCAATTGTGTACCAATTTGGTTATGATTGGTTAATTGTGTAGTATTGTAACATGAAAAACTATGAATACAATAATCTTTAAACAACCTACTCCACTAATTAGTAATCATGAAAAAAATATGAAACATTGGTTATTGGATTCACTTAAAACTACAATTTCAAGTACATGAAATCTCTCTTTCTTTCATGAGAAAAAGTTGAAAATGAACATGTCATTCATGTAGTACTATTTTACATAGGAACCTCACAAACTACTAAATTGGCTGATTATAAATAAAAATATATACCCTTTTCTATTTATGTCATAAACATATTACATGTTTAATTTTAATTTTAATATGTTATATACAAATTATGTAAATTAAGGCAATGACTTAACTATTTGTAAAAAAAGAAGACAATTGATGAATAATACTCTCATGTGAAAACATTGCATAGCAAAATAGAGATGTAAATTTCACATTTAGATATGATGATAAATACATATATAGAGATAAACATCAAAGAATAATAACATGCGCATTGCACGGGTTCATGGGAGGAGAAACTAGCATCTTGACAATTTTAGTTTTTCAAACGGTATAGATAGGACTAGTCATTTTGACATTCCCGCCTACAAGTTAAAATATTATATTACATCTATATATGCTTAATTAATTATTTTCTAGGATTGTAAACAAAATAGAACCATAATTCTTTTTGTTAGAGACGGTTTAAATACACAATAAAAATGAATATAAGGTGACATATATGTCAGAATGACAACGAAGGTTTACGAGTATTGTGGGTCATTTTTGAAATAACAAAAATAAAATTTATGACTAAAGTTTTTTCTTGAAAAGAAAAATTTTCGTTAGCTATACTAATTATGAGTTAATATATGATTACATATCTCATATATTATAATATTTTAAAATTATCATCTAATTATCTTAAATGAAGATTAAAGACACATGTCAAATTTATTTTTTATGTTGCAGAATACATTTTTCGTTAATTACAAAGAAAATTCATTAAATAAATTTTATTTGTTAACTACACCATATTTAGACATAATACACAACTACATATCTAAAATCAAAATGTATTACAAACATCACAAAGTAATAAGATCATAACATGCAAAAATAGACAAATACATGTTACAATCAACATTTTCGTCAATACTTAACACATAAAACTAAAAGGAAAAAATTTAAATAATAGATCTTACCCTAAACCTTTAAATATACATTATACATTAATATATGGCGAAGAAACTTATATGATAACTTTAAACTAAATTTTATATTGTCGTATAAAATAAATATACCACTATTAACAATGAACAACAGAAAAATTATTAAATCAACTTCTATATAAACCACACTAAATGAGAAAGTTTCAAATCAAAAAGAAATTGAAATCTATTAAATCACTGAGAAAATTGTAAACTAAAAAACTACTAAATCAATGAAAAAACTGAAAAGTGCAATTTGAATCCATTTCTTTCTGAAAACTATTAAATTAATTTTTGTATAAACGACATCCAGTGAGAAAGTTTTAAATCAATGAGAAACTGAAAATTGAAATCTTATGTCACTTACTTTCTACCTGTTGAAATTTAGAGTAAATCCACTTCCTTCTTGAAATTTCAAATCATTTTTCAACTTCTGTATAAATCATACCTAACTCTCTATGTTCTTTACATTGACAACTCCCAATGCTATTGGATAAATTTAATTATTAGAGTCTCTTCCCACGGATGCTAAAAGTTGTCTCTTTGTACTCGATTTCAAGAAGAAATCATTGATGCCAAAGATGGATCGACAATAATTAAGCCATAAAACATGTCAAAAACTTCAAGGCCTTTATCACCAATGATTGTTCTAAGCTTGGTTGATGATCTAGGACTTGGAAAAAAAATGAAATTAATAATCCGATGATAATAAACCGAAAAAAATAGTGAGAATTTCAATATGTCTTTAATGAGATTAACTTACTCGAGAATTTCAACTTCATAATCTTTGATCCTCGTATATTTTTCATCATACTCTTATTAAATGATATCTAAGGCTTTTTCTTTGCTTTCCAACATTGGTCGCTTGTCGCGATCAAACATGGATTATTCCATACTTCATTTAGGAACATCTTTGCAATAATTTTGTTAGACAATATCTTGCAACGAACATCCTTGAAGCAAATGTGCTCTTCTTGGAAATTCTTCAATATCTGTTGGTCCAATGATGCTTCATATGAACAATAGGTTCTCCACGGAACGAGCATTCACCTTCTTGAGAATTTACAGCACACTTTGCCTCAAATTTAACTTCACCCCATCTAGAAAAATATATGTTCCAGCCGCCTTTCAGTGTTATTCCAACACACCTTCTCTGAATTGATACACCCTTTCAAAAACTTGTTTGATCTCTAACTCTCCACTTCCTTTCCTCCATCTTTTATAATNTTAACTTCACCCCATCTAGAAAAATATATGTTCCAGCCGCCTTTCAGTGTTATTCCAATACACCTTCTCTGAATTGATACACCCTTTCAAAAACTTGTTTGATCTCTAACTCTCCACTTCCTTTCCTCCATCTCTTATAAATTTTTTTCTTCCTCTTTTTCACAGTCTGATCCAGGTGGAGTATTTTGGTAACGTCCAATTCCCTCTTCATAAACAATCTCATTCAAAACAGCATCTACCCAAGTCTCTTCCTCAAACTCATGCACTTCCTCTTTCTCCTCATATACATTATTTACCTCTATAGATATCAACATATTTGGTCCAATTGGCAGTCAAACATATACTCTTGAAACTATCACCACTAATACACAAAACAATTAAGGCCTTCAAATCTTCATAGGAACATCTTATACCAAAACCTATGGCCATACAATGAGATAACATATGATTCTAAATTATTGAAAATATATTAAAGCAATAATTCAATGATATAAACGTTACCAACCTAATATGTAACGACTCCTTTTTATTTTTCTTAAACCTTCCACTATTGAACACATAGAATAATGTCTTGCCATCACCATCAGAATCATCACTGAAATGTAAGTATATTCAACAGTTGCCAAATTTCACATAAGATATTCGATTTCGTACAAAATGTTCATCGAGAATTAAGGTTACATCATTTTTTAGGGAAAATGAAGAATCCTACTCAATGGTGATTGTGGAGATTCACAAATTTTCTATTTGAAATGAAAAAAATGGAGACCAACTATGGAAATTCACCGGAAATATGTTGTCGAAGTTGAAGAATAAGTAAATGGTCTTCATCGCTTCAAATTCTAGGGTCTAATGAGTAACGACATCATCTTTGTAATTAAAATTTTCATTAGGTTTTAATGAATATGATGTCATTTTGGCCATTAAAATTTTTTTATTAATATACCAAAACGACATTGTTTCATTTAGACAGTAGTATATTGTCCACATCAGCGCATGAGCTTTGTCAATCTGTCCACGTCAAGGTATGAGTCACCAACATTAACAAAATAGTTAATGTCGTACCAATCAATGCATTTATAAGAAATGACTTCATAACAGGGGTATAATATTCGATTTTAAAGAATGCATATAGTTAACAGCACGACCCATACGTGCGCTATCGAATTACCTAACTAACTATATGTGATAGCACTAATAAGTCGTTCTTCTATATTATCACCTATTAAATTCTAGTTGGTGTAACTAACAACAAAATTATTTTTTTTTAAATATATCTTCGTATACATCAATTATAAATCAACCTATCTGCCAATCCTTTCTCCTCTCTCATGCTGTCAAGGAAAAAGACAAAAAAAAAAATATATGGTTGGATCAAGGATCGACGGCTTATCTAGTGCTAGGGTCGGTCCCTTCGTCTCTTTTCTTAAGCTTTTGTTTCTTTTGTCTATTTATTTGGGCTAGATCGAAGCATTGGTCCCAATTTTCACTATGGTCGATTGGTGGTTAGAGTTGTGGTATAGTTGGTCTAGTTAGGTTGCAGTGGAGGGCGCTTGGCATTTGTCAACAGTGGGCTAGTTCTATGAACGTCATCTCTCTCTGTAATGGTTGTGTGGTTTGTCTATCCCACTGTTGTTGTCTCCTTTGGAAGGATTTGTTTCGCTCGCCTAGGTCTTAACCGTGATTGTCCTCTTGTCTGAGTGGCTTTCTTCCTTGACCTGGAACTTCTTGTGGTTGTGTGGAGATTTTGTGTTTAGCTCAGCTTGTGAGGTTCAGTGTTTCGTAAGTTATCCTAGGGTTTGGAGCTTTTTTCAGTTGTGGCCTTGTTTGGGTTTGGTTTAGTCTTGGATGTGTCTAACTTCATTTGGTTGTTGGGCTCGTTCTTTTCCAGTGGGTTTTTTTGCAAGACCTACATTTTTTATCTCTGTTTGGGGTTATTTAGGCTTGTATGTTCCATCTTTGCGATAGGGTTATGTTTTTTGTAGCTTTTATGATTGTTAGTGTTCTTCCGACCTTTGTGGATCGTTCTCTTCATCTTTTAAGATGAACCATTTATGCAGATTTTAGCCTTACCCACCATATTCATCCTTCAGATTCGAAGTAAGGTCTGACTAAGTATGCCTTCTTCCTTCCGTTGTGTAGACACTTTTGTGTCGTCTTTTTGGATTTGGAATTTAAGTGATGGTTCTATATTATTGGAGTTTTGTTCAGCCTCTTTCATGAATTAAATCGCTTTATCTTCAAAAGTCTACTGATTCTTAGTGAGGACTTGTGAAGTAGGAATTGTAGCGGTCTTTGGATAAGGCATCTTGAAGTTTCTTTTTCGCTATATCTTATCTGTTTCATGGAGATTTTTGATATTCTTTAGTGATTGTAGTTAGTTTGGTGATCCGTTTTTGTGCATATAGATCGTGTTGTTAACTATCTGCATTCGTTAATTTTTGAGTTTTCATACCCTCACTACAAAGTTTTCTCTTATAAATGCGTTGACCATTAGGGTGTGAACTATTTTGTTAACGTGGATGATTTAGCTGATGACGTGATTGTATACTGGTGTCTGATAGAAACATTGTCGTTAAAAAATTTAAAATGACAAATTTTATGTCAAAACGACATTATTCGAATCATTAAAACAATATCGTACATGTGGAGCTGAGCACAGTTTATTGAGTATAATGATGTTGTTTTGACATACAATTTTATCATTTCAGTTTTGTTAAAAGAAAATGTTTCTTCTGGATACTAGTATATTATTCACATCATTGTTTGAGTCACCCCCCCCCTTAACATAATAGTTCACGTTGTAATACTAAATGCATTAATAAGAGACCACTTTGTAGCGGGAGTATAAAAATTCAAAAATTAACGAATACAAATAGATAACAACATTGTCCATATTTAGGAGAATTAATTACCCAATTAGCTACATGTGTGAGCACATATAACATGTTCTCCTTAGTAAAAGATGAACAATAGGTTGAAACTGACTATATGTGTGTATCCTCTACATCATTCACTCTCTAAAAAGGGAAAAAACCTTTAAAATACCAAAACTCTTTAACTTTTGTCGTTGATAACACAAACTTGTTTCGTCACCATATTAATTTTCATACTTTCGTCCTGCCATTTTAAATCC
>OVBE01004847.1:0-12991 GCA_900406425.1 Iberis pinnata | reverse complement strand
TTCTTACAAAATCCTGAGATCATTGTATTGTATGTTACAACATCCGGCTTCTCTCCTTTATCGCTGAGGCTACAAAATAAATCCCACCCATCTTTCACCTTCCCAGCCTTACACATCCCTTCAATCATAATACTGTATGTGAAAATATCAACTTCTATTTCACTCTTTTGCATAAATCCAAATATGGTTATTGCTTTCTCCAGCTTCCCGTTACTACAAAATCCTTGTAACAAAATGTTGTATGTCATAAGATCACAAGTTATACCACTAGAAACCATCTCTTTGAAAATTTCTTGGGCCATATCAACGTCCCCTGCTTGTACCAACAAGTCCTCTTTGAGACATCTCACGGAAGAGCTCCATGCCTTCCTCAACCATCTTAGACTTGAAAAATCCCTTTATGAGGGTATTGTATGTCACTACGTTTGGAAGACAATCCTTACTAACCATCAAACTAAACATTTGGTTGGCCTTTTCTATGTGACTTTGCATACAAAACCCATTGATTAATGAAGTGTATGTGACAATATCAGGATCTATAGACCTTTGAATCATCTCCTTATACAATTTGCCAGCTTCTAAAAGCTTCCCTTCTTTTGCAAACGCATCTATCAATGCATTGAATGTGATTAAGTTGGGGTTGATCTTCTTCTCGACCATATCACTCAACAGTCGAGAGGCATCATCCCATCTTCCATAATTACAAAGGCAACTTATGAGAGTGTTATACGTAATAACATTTGGCCTGATTCCTTTGTTCTCCATTTTTTTGAATAGATCGATAGCATCATTCACGTCTTTGTGTTTGCAAAGACCATCGATGATTGTATTGTAGGTTAAGACATTAGGCTTAATTTCCCCTACCTCCATATTCTCGAACAGTTTTAAAGCTAAATCAATATTTCCTCTCTTACACAATCCATTCACGACCACAGTATAAGTAACTAAATCTGGTTCACAACCTTTCCTCACCATTCGATCAACTAAACTCACTGCTTCTGAAGCTTTGTTGTGGAGGAAAAGCCCATGAATTAGAGTTGTAAATGTCACCGTATCAGGTTTATATCTCAATTCCACCATCTGATCAACCAAAGCCACAGCATCAGAAATTTTCTTACTGTGACAGTAACCATTCAGCAGAGAGCTAAGGGTGACTATATCTGGATCATAGCCGAGTTTCATCATCTTCCCAAGTATAGCTAAAGCAAGAGAGAGTTGAGAACGGCGGCAAAAACAGTTTATGAAGATATTGTAAGTATAGAGATCATTTGCAATCCTTAACTTATGCATTTTTTCCCCAAGAGAGATGACAACATCATACTTCTTCATCTTAGCAATGACACTTAACAATTTATTGAAATCAATAACAGAAGGCAAAGGACGAGATTTCACCATTTCATTGAAGAGATTAATGGCATCATCGAACTCAATATGACATAGAATTCCATCTCTAATTTTCTCACTGTAACCATAATTAGAACCAGAGAAAGCTCGTCTCCAGTAAAGAGAAGTTGTTTCGGGAATACCTTTTTCCAGAAAAATCCGATGACCAAGTCTGCTTCTCGTAATTGAAATCGCAAAAATCATCTTCTCTCGATTTGGCTTCAGATGGATTGGATTTTCTTCTCAATCCTTCAAATTATCGATCTGCACGAAGATCACGAAGTCACGAAGAGACTGTGATTACTAAACCGGTTTAGTAATAAAATTAAATATAAAAATAGAAATAAAATGTAATCGACAAAAAAAGAAATGTCTTCTTATTTTGTCATTAATTAATAATTAATATTAAATCTAAAAGAATTTTAACTATTTTTGTGACAAAAAAAAAAAGAAAGAATTTTAACTATTTAAGTCGGAGATTTCAATCCATAATTGGGAAAAACTGACGATAATAAGAGAGGGTTTGGATTTTGGGTAGTGTATTATCAAGTCAAGAGGATATTTCCATATTCCTCTGAATCAGTGGAAAGGCAATATTTGTCCTTCCTTTTCCTGTTACTTTTTTTCTAAGTTACATTTAATTTTCCTTTTTCTGTTCCTTAGTTCTAGGGTTTTTTTACAAAATCCATAAGAGTAGGGTATTGCCGACGTGAGCTTTGGAGTTTGGCTGGTTTGCTTTGATCGGAAATAATGGAGGCTACGCTAGACAATGCTCTCTCAGCTTTATCAATTGAAGAGGAACAGCCTCTCATTCTTAAGAAAAAGTGGAGTATAGCTCTTGTGATAGGAATGTTCTAAGTATTATAGGTCGACTGCTCAATCCTGAAAAGCAGTCAATGAAGTCTCTCATATTTGAATTTTCAAGAGTTTGGAGTGTGTATGATCGTGTAAGGGGGTTGCTCTATCCTCTGATAGATTTCAGTTCATATTTCGGTATGAAGAAGATTTGGAAAAGGTGTTGAAGAAAGTGTGGACATTGGATGAATGGTGTGTCGTTATTGATAGGTGGGTTAAAGAACCACCTGATGATTATCTTACGATAATTCCAGTGTGGATTCGTGTTCGTAATGTACCAGTAAATTACTATACCGCGGGTACTATTGAGGAAATTTGTGAAGAGATTGGTAAAGTTGATGAAGTCGCCCTTGATCCTAGTCGCTCTCAGAGTAAAGATTATGTTAGGGTCAGGATGTTCTTTGATGTTAACAAGCCTCTCAAAAGCTTTAGGAAGGTACAAACTCCTGATGGATCTATAGTCCGAATTAATTTCGAGTACGAACGTATTAGGAAAAGGTGTTTCCATTGTCTCCGACTCACTCATGAGAAAGAGGTGTGCCCTTTGTTAGCTCCAGCTGTCACGTGTGCGAAAGAACCAGGTCCATCTCAGGTGGCAGGGAGCTTAAACTTACCTGAGCCTATCTTGAAGGTTAATGACCCTTTATTCGGTGTTTTGTCGGAGGAGCAAGTGGGATTTGATCTGGCTATTGGTCGATTACGTGTTGATAAGGAAGTATTGAATGAAATGAGGCAATATCTTCAAGTCTCGGACCAAACAGAGAAGAATGCAAGAGTGACTCGGATCAGACAGTCGTTTATTGATTTGGAACAGAATACTGCGGGACAAAAATCTTTATTGAGACTGGAAAAAGCTACGAAGTATACTACTGATGTTAATAAAGACAAGGGCATGGTTTTTGATACAAATTCACTGCCTAATTTAGCTCCCGTTAAGGAAAAACTGATGTCTTCAGCGTTTAAGGCAGGGGATTGTTTTAAGTTGCAGTCACAATCTAATAATGACCTCTTTGAAGGGCATCATTCTTTGAGTTTTGAAATGGGTTCTACGGGTATGCGGGAAGGGTTTGTTGGCTCTTCCTCGTCCGGGACCAGTAATGGAAAGAAAAATTCAAGGAAACGTCCATCTTCATGGACTAGGAAAAATCAGAAGAAATCTATACCTGCTGTTATTTCGGGTTCAGATTCTGTAAAAGACCTTCGGTCTCTCCTATCAGCGAAAAGAAAAGGTTCAGGAGATGAGTGCTCTCCTTCTAAATCACTCAAAAACAATACTACGGTGGTCCCGGTGAAGGGATCACTGCCATCTCAATAGGTGTGTTGAGTTGGAATTGCCAAGGGTTGGGGAACCGTTGGACAATTCGTCAGCTTCAGGAAATGCGAAAACAACTCTTCCTCATGCATGGAGACAAAAAATTCAGCCGAGTTTGTCTCTAACGTTTTTATTGGGCTTGGTTACGATAAATTGAAACTGTTAGACCCGGTGGGTCGAAGTGGTGGTTTAGCTATTTTGTGGAAAGATTGTGTCGATCTTGATTTTCAATATGAGGATAAGAATATTCTCGATATGAAAGTCACAGAAGAAACTTGTTCATGGTATCTCACTTGTGTCTACGGGGATCCGGTATACAAGATAAGGAAAAATGTGTGGGAAAGACTCTCACGTATTGGTGTTTCAAGAAAAGATCCCTGGTATATGATCGGTGATTTTAACGTGGTCCGTTCGAATGAGGAAAATCTTGGGGGTCCTTATAGGAACCTCACGTATTTCGCTGACTTTCGTGATATGTTAGATGCCTATAAGATGCGAGACTTGACTAGTACTGGGAATAGATTTACATGGGTGGGGAAGAGATGTGATAAGTGGATACATTGCTACCTAGATCGTTGCTTCGGTAACCCGTTATGGTTTGATAAATCCCCGCAGTCTCGTCAATGGTTCTTAGAGAGGATTTGGTCAGACCATAGACCTGTTCTAATGGAAAAGGATACTAATTCGGTTTCACGTAAAATCTTGTTCAGGTTTGATAAGAGGTGAGCTGAAGAACCTGAGATGTTTTATACAGTCAAAAGAGCTTGGGATATGTATCATAATGGTCGATACCCATATGTCTTTTCTAATCTAATAAAGGTTCGACATGAAATTGTTAAATGGAAGAAGACTAGTGATACTAATTCACATATGAAGATCAAGGAACTTTGTGTTGCTTATGATCAAGAAACTAGCTTGCTAAATCCCAATTTCACTAGGGTGAATCATCTTAAAGAGGCTTTAGTTGTTGCCTTTAGACAAGAAGAAGATTACTGGAGACAAAAGAGTAGGGATAAGTGGTTGAGAAGTGGAGATAAGAATACCAAGTTTTTTCACTCCTCGGTGAAAGCAACGCGGTCTAAGAATAAGATAGAGGTGTTGATTGATGATGATGGTGTTTCATATTCAACTGAAAAAGTTAAGAGTAAGGTGGCTATTCAGTATTTTGAAAATCTTTTTACTTCATCACAATCTCCTGGGACGTTTTTATATGATCAGATATTCTCTGGCTTGCTTCCGAGAGTTACGCCGGCGATGAATGAATCTCTTACGAAAACGGTTTCTTATGAAGAAATCCATCAAGCGATGCTGTCCATTAGGAGTCATAGCACGCCGGGTCACGATGGTTTCACCGGGGTTTTTTTAAAAACTTACTGGGAGATTATACGAGACAAGGTTATGGCCGAGGTGCAAAGTTTTTTCTCAGAAGGTTTCTTCAATCCACAATGGGCCATTACTCACATTAGTTTGATCCCGAAGGTTGAGAGCTCGAGAAGAATGTCGGATCTTCGTCCGATTAGTTTATGCTCGGTCATCTATAAAATCATCTCGAAGATACTTGTGCATCGTCTACAGCCTGTTCTTCTGTTCCTTATTTCTCCGACTCAAACAGCCTTTGTCTCTTCGCGATTGATTTCGGATAATATCTCTATTGCTCATGAGGTGGTGCATGGTCTCAATACCATGCCGGAATTAGCTTCAGAATTCATGATGGTTAAAACAGACATGTCTAAGGCATACAATCGAGTGGAATGGTATTTTTTGGATGAAGTCTTAAAGCGGCTGGGTTTTTGTGATACATGGCGAGCGTGGGTAATGAGATGTATTTCAACTGTTCGATTTTCAGTCTTACTTAATGGACAAGCATATGGTAATTTTAAGCCCAATCGCGGTTTACGTCAAGGAGATCCTCTATCTCCGTTCTTATTTGTGATTGGTACAGAAGCTCTTATACATATTATTCGGACAGCGGAAGCTAACCGTTTAATTTATGGAATTCAGTTTCACCCCTCTGGTCCGTCTATATCGCACCTCCTTTTTGCGAACGATAGCTTATTCATGTGTAGAGCATCGACTTCAGAAACTAAGGCTCTATCCAATTGTTTCAAGCTGTATGAAAAAATCTCAGGACAACAGATTAATTATGCAAAATCTGCCATATCGTTTGGCAAGCAGGTACATCAAGGGGTCCTAGATTGGGTTCAGAACTTTCTCGGAATCATGAATATTGGGGGAGAGAACAAGTATTTGGGTCTCCCTGAATGTTTAAGCGGTTCTAAACAGAAACTCTTAGGTTTCATCAAGGAAAAATTGGCGCAGCGATTATCGGGTTGGTATGCTAAATCCTTATCTCTAGGCGGTAAGGAATTGTTGATTAAATTGGTAGCCTTAGCTCTACCGGTATATGCTATGGCCTGTTTCAAATTCCCTATTACCTTGTGCAAGAATCTTACAAGTGCTGTTATTGATTTTTGGTGGAATAATGATGGAGCTCGACGGAAAATACATTGGTTAAGCATGGATAAGCTGCTGTTGCCTAAGAACCTAGGAGGCTTAGGCTTCCGTGATCTAAGTATCTTTAATCAAGCCATACTTGCGAAACAGGTGTAGAGAATGATGAAGGAGTCGAATTCTTTCTTTGCGAGAGTTTTCAAAAGCCGATATTTTCCAGAAAGTAGTATTCTTCAAGCCACGATGGGAGAAAGATCGTCATATATTTGGCGGAGTGTTTTGTATGGTAGAGAGCTGCTGGTACAGGGGCTTGGTAAGCTCATAGGTGATGGTAGGGATACTTTGATTTGGGAGGAAAAATGGTTATGGGATAAGACTCCTCGAAGGCCTGAATGTCGATCCACGATGATGGACCTTACGGAGACAGTGGCTAGCCTAATTGATATACGAACTGGGTCTTTGAACATGGGCAAGCTACAACAGTTCTTCTGTCCCCAAGATGTTCAATTGATTTGTCAAAGGCGTCCGATAATAGGCAAGCCTGATTCTTTTGTTTGGCATTATACTAAGAACGGCATGTTCTCGGTTAAATCGGCTTATAAGATGGGTTGCTTGACTAAACATTCAACGACTTTTACAGAGGCTAAGTTACAACCGTCTGTTAACTCTCTCTATGAGGCTTGCTGGAGCTTTAAGGGTCCTTCGAAAACTAAGCATTTCCTGTGGAGAGCTTTACGTGGTGCCTTGCCGGTTAACCAGAGATTAAAGACCAGAGGTTTAAAAGCGATTGATGGTTGTTTGTTTTGTGAGGAAGAGGAATCCATCAATCATTTACTTTTCACTTGTTCATTCTCTCGATTGGTATGGGCCTTAGCTAATGTTCCGGTGCCTTCTAATGGTTTTAGCTCATCGATTTATGAGAACATGGACCACATCTTCCAGCTCCAACGTAACAAGGATTTCCCAGTGGATTTGCGAGATATAGGACCGTGGGGTTTTGTGGCAGATTTGGAAGAGCCGGAACTATCTCTTGTTTGAAGGTTTGCATAATCCGGCTAATCACATAGTTAATGTGGCTCAACTAGGTCAGAGACAATGGAAAGCAGCTCATATTAAGGATCATCCTCACCAAGCGGTCTTGAGCAATCAAACTTCTCAAAAGGCATGGAAAGCTCCGATGGCTAATGAGCTTAAGTGTAATCTGAGTTTCGCTTGGTCATAATCTTCAACTATGTCTGGTGCTGCTTGGGTGTTAAGGAATCATCAAGGTGAGGTTTTAGCTCATAGCTGACGTGTGTATTCTCAAGTAATAAGTCTTCTGGAGGCCAAGTTTAAAAGTTGGGAATGGGCACTCGAGAGTATGCATCATTTACGAAACCAAAATGTTATATTTGCTTGTTCTTCGATGGATACAATTCAAGCTCTTCACCAACCTAATGAATGGCCGGCATGGATTGGTTTTGTAGCTCCCCTGCTGAAATTTACAGAGGCAAAAGCGAATTGGTGTATTCAATTTGAAGAGAAAGGTGCGAATCAAGGTGCGTTCTTAATTGCTTAAAGTGTGACTAAGGAGAGTCGGTTTGGCTCATATATTCAGAGTGGTCCGCCGAGTTGGTTGTCTCGGTTCTTTACTAATGAACAAGGCTGAGATCTTTGTTTTTTATGTCCTCTGTTTTTTTATTTTGTGAGGTGTTAGACTCTGTTTGAACCTCGAGCTTTAGTCTCTTTGCATTTATATTTACTGGGACAAAAAAATGGATGAGGAATAAAAAATGATAAATCTGAAAGAAAAATAGGTATAGTAAAAATCAAGTCCCGCAATTAACAAAAGAAATATCTGAATACCAAGGTCTTCACCTTACTAATCGCCTCACGTTTCTCAAGTCACTTTGTGAACTTTGAGTCAACGTAATCTCTTCTTGTTATTTTAGCTGGTAAACTTTATTAGCATACGTGTATACTGTTGATACCAGGTGTAGCACCTACGCTAAAAGCCCATTTCGACTCAAGGCCCAGTTGGACGCCGACGTGACGAGGAGAAAGGGCCTAGAAAGATGAGACCTAGATGGGCCGACCTGGCGAGTTGGGCCGTCCAGCTCGTGGCCCATTAGGGTTAATTGATGTAATTAGGGTTTTGAGCTTGTATTCTTACTATAAATACTCATGTAATCACTCCTTAATGATATATGAAATTCTTCTGAGCTTTTTACCCACATAATCTAATACCTAAACCTAATTGTTAAGTCTTGATTCAACAGTTGGCGCCGTCTGTGGAGACACACTGCTAGAAGAAGTTCGTAATTTATCTTTGCAGGAAAAGAAAAACAACCAGCAATGACCACGGGATCGACTGACAAAACGCAGGACGGACCTATCGTCGACCTGACGAACAAAGACGACAACACTGAGAAGACGACGACTGAGGAAGAATCCCCAGAGCTCACCATGAAAGATCTGCTGAAACAGATGCAACAGCAGCAAGAGGAAACCGCAAAGCTAAGAGCTGAATCGCAAACCTTAAAAGTACAGCTAGAAGACATTACCGCGTCCGCAGAAAGAAGAGACCTACACACCATCAGCCGGAACCTGTTCGGGACATCTTACCAAACTCCTCCTACAGGCGGGGAACGAAGACACATCGACCACATTAATGCAAACAGGTTTAGGAGCTCGGCTGAGGACACCGGGATGAGGAGCATCCGTGAACAGCTGAAAATCATGAGCTCGCATGTACACTAGGCCACCAGCTCAGCTCGGCCCCGGATTTCACGCGCGCCATAGAGGAGACTCAACGAACTCCCTTCTCGAAAAAGGTAACCGACATGCCAGTTCGACAATCTGCGAAGGTAAAATTTGCAGGATATGACGGCAAAAGTGATCCAGTCCAGTACCTAACAGCTTTCACCATCGCTATGGCACGGGCACAATTCTCGCTCGAAGAACGAGATGCAGGTTTGTGTCAGCTGTTTCTTGAAAATCTGTCAGGTTCGGCTTTGGAGTGGTTCTCCCGCCTGGAACCAGGGACCATCAACACCTTTCAGCAGCTCTCCACCGTATTCGTCAAGCATTATTCCATGTACATCGCGAAGAGAGCATCGACAACCGACCTATGGACCTTATCTCAACGCAAAGACGAAACACTAAAGGACTTTATTGACAGGTTCAAAGGAATTGTAGCTCGTATCGTGATCAATGACGAGGGAGCAATCGCCGCTCTATGAAAATAATTGTGGTTTAAATCAAGGTTCAAAGACGAGCTGCTCATCAATCCGCCACAAACGCTTGAAGATGCGCTCCACCGAGCTAACAAATTCATCGAAATAGAGGAAGAACATGCCACAATGTCTAAAAAAGTACCACGGCACTCGACCCAGCCGAGATAAGGAGGAAACCCCCCGCGAACCAAGGCAACATTACTCCAGAGATAGGTGACATGCCACTTACGCAATCACGGATAGCGAGAAACGTGCCGACCAGCCTCCACCGTCTGACAACGACCCAGAAGCCTACTACGAATTCCATAAGCGAACTGGGCATAATATCGAAGATTACCGACACCTGCAAACCATCCTCCTACGAAAGTACCAGGACAGCAAAATCAATACTAGCAGGAACCAGAGCAACGATAGACGACGAGGTGGAAATACGTGGCACAATTCATCCACGAAGGATAAAGACAGGGACAAAGCACACCAAGTCAGTACGGTTCGAGAAAAAAGTTCGCATACCAGCGACGACATGGCACCCCCGACCCGAACGAGAGATAGTAGCCCCGATGACCGCGTTAAAGAAGGATCATTGCCTAGACGGCGAGTCAACATAATTATGGGAGGGCTAACTTCATGCAACGACTCCGTACGATCTATCCGACACTCCGAGCGACGAGCTGCAACCGCAGAAAAAGAACGCACTGACTTAGCACCGACTTCTTCGCCAATCGAATTCGACAATGCCGACCTAAAAGGCCTAAGCCAACCTCACAACGACTTCCTAGTCATCGAACTCGTTATCGCGAACACAGAAGTGGCAAGAATCCTCATCGATACAGGAAGCTCAGTTGATATCATCTTCAAGAGAACGCTCGACAACATGGGAGTAAGCTCCGACCTCATCAAAGCAGGTAGCAGGACGCTCACGGGATTCAGCGGCGAAACTGTCTCCCCTGCCGGCACAATCAAACTGCCCGTCTAAGCCGGAGGTTCTACCCAAATGGTCAGATTCGTCGTCATGGAACATGACTCGGCACTCAACGTGATTCTGGGAACTCCGTGGCTTTACTCCATGAAGGCCGCAGTATCAACCTACCACCAATGTAATCAAATTTCCTACAGAGAACGGCACATAGACGATCAGGGTAAATCAACGCGTAGCTTGGACCTGTTTCTTAACTAAGCACCGAAATCAAACACTGCAAGTGTCGAACCGAATGGCGAGCCCAGCGCCGACCTACGACTCCACACCAGAACTGGATAAAATCGAGAAAATCAATATCTGCACCGAATACCCAGATCGTACTACAAGAATCGGAAAGGAGCTAGACGAAACCATCAAAATCGAGCTGATCAAGTTACTAAAAAAGAATGCAGGTACCTTCGCCTGGTCCATGGATGATATGAAAGGAATTGATCCGTTGATCACTTGTCACGAGGTAAACGTAGATCCAAGCTACAAACCGATAAAGCAGAAATGCCGCAAACTCGAAACGGAACAATCACAGGCAGTTAATGACGAAGTAGAAAAACTCCTAAAGGTCGGCTCAATCGCCGAGGTAAGATACCCAGAATGGCTTGCCAATCATGTTGTGGTCAAAAAGAAGAACAGCAAATGGCGCGTATGCGTCGACTTTACCGACCTCAACAAATCATGTCCCAAAGACAGCTTCCCCTTACCTCACATAGATAGACTAGTCGAAGCTACGGCAGGTAACGAGCTCCTAACATTCATGGACGCTTTTTCAGTATACAATCATATTATGATGCACCAAGGAGATCGAGAGAAAACCGCCTTTATCACAAATAGAGGAATCTACTGCTATAAGGTAATGCCTTTCGGATTGAAAAATACAGGAGCAACGTACCAACGCCTTGTCAACAAGATGTTCGCGGAAGAGATCGGCAGATCAATGGAGGTCTATATTGACGACATGCTCGTCAAATCAGCAAGGGCTAACGACCACGTTAACCATCTGGCAAAGTGCTTTGAAACACTGAACCTGTACGGAATGAAGCTTAATCCGGCCAAATGCACCTTCGGGGTCACCTCTGGCGAATTTCTAGGTTACGTCGTCACCAAAAGAGGAATCGAAGCCAATCCCAAACAGATCGGAGCTATCCTCAACCTGCCAGCTCCACGAACGAGAAAAGAAGTACAAAATCTCACAGGTCGTATCGCCGCGCTAAACAGGTTCATCTCACGATCCACCGACAAGAGTCTGCCATTCTACCAACTACTTAAAGCAATCAAATGTTTCGAGTGGGATGAAAGGTGCCAGTTCGCATTCGACGAACTCAAAACATACCTCACCACACCTCTCGTACTCGCAAAGCCAGAAGATGGCGAAATCATGTATCTTTGTGTTGCAGTATCTGAAACTACAGTTAGCGGCGTCCTAGTCAGGGAAAGCCAGGGGGAGCAGAAGCCGATTTTCTATGTCAGCAAGTCACTGAATGGCGCCGAAACGCGATACCTGCCGATTGAGAAGGTAGCACTAGCAATAGTGTCCGCAGCACGGAAGCTACGACCTTACTTCCAATCGCACACTATCGTTGTACTGAGCAACCAACCACTGCGTACCATCCTTCACAGCCCGAACCAATCCAGAAGGTTGACCAAGTGGGCGGTCGAACTCAGCGAATACGACATTGAATATCAGAATCGAACATGTTCAAAAGCTCAAGTTCTTGTAGATTTTGTTGCAGAAATACCACCCGGGGCGCAGGTCGTACCCCCACCAAGCATATGGAAGCTTTACGTAGACGGTTCACGAAGAAAACAAGGATCAAGTGCAGGTGTTAGACTCGAATCACCAACAGGCGAGGTGCTCGAACAAGCCTTCAAGATCAAATTTGAAGCATCCAACAACGAAGCAGAATATGAAGCCCTACTGGCAGGTCTACGACTAGAAAAGATCCTCGGCGCCTCACAGATACACGCTTTCTGCGACTCCCATCTCGTCACCAGCTAGTTCAGCGAGGAATACGCGGCAAAGAACGAAAGGATGTCCAGTACCACCAAATGGTCCAAGAATTGGCTAGTTGCTTCGAAAGTTTCGAATTAACTAAAATCCCACAGAATGAGAACACGCTCGCCGACACCCTTGCCAACCTAGCCTCAACAAATGAGCTCGAGATAAAAAGAACTATCCCAATGGAGTACTTAACCTCGCCGAGTATCACCACCGCAATGTCCAACACTATTGACGAGCTAGTATCCTTCAAAGCCAAACAAGACCAACACGACGTGCCCGACTGGCGAACTGAAATAAGGGAACACATCCTCGAAAGACAAATTCCCGAAGATAAATGGGCAGCCCGGCGACTTCGAATTAAGGCAGCAAGATACACCGTCATAGACAGGCAACTTTACAAGCGGTCCGCATTTGGAATCCTACTATTATGCATCTCGGGAGACGATGTGCACAAGATTTTAGCCGAACTTCACGAAGGTGCAGGTGGAAGCCACTCAAGCGGACGCTACTTTGCATTACGAATAAAAAAGCACGGACACTATTGGCCCACAATGCTGAACGATAGTCAGGAATACGCCAAACAATGCGAGTGGTGCCAAAGACATGGACCGACCAATCACGCACCTACCGAACCGCTAAACGCGTCCATCAGCCCTTATCCATTCATGNAAATGGGTTGAAGCCGAGTCGTACACCTCGGTCAAAGCTAAACAGGTTTCACATCCAAAACACCACATACATCTAATTCGGTAAGGTGACTCCTACATACAGGATCATTAACGACCCGACCCCTCTGTGAGTAT
>OVBE01004846.1:0-19200 GCA_900406425.1 Iberis pinnata | reverse complement strand
AATTGAGGGAGATTTACGGTTAGTGATCTTGAGTCTCTGTAAAGGAGATAGACTCCTCATATTGCTTATTGAACTTGAGACTCAGATATAACTGACGCATTAAATATTTGATTTATTAATTTTCCTGTTAAAATTTTAGGATCTGTTATTATTATTATTTTTGTGCTAAGTTTTGCTTATGATTTTTCTCACTACAACCGCAGGATTGTTCTCATACCTGAAGTTCTTAATTTCTCTGGCTTAGATTTTTTCCTTTTATAGACTTGAAAAGTGTATGTCCTGTTTAGTTGTGGAACATGATGAAAANAAAGTGTATGTCCTGTTTAGTTGTGGAACATGATGAAAAAAGCTAAAAAAAGACGCAGAAGAAAAATAGAAAAAAAAAACCCAAAAAAGAAAAAAATGAATATTATTTAGAGAAAAAAATATATATAGAAACGGAAAAGTGGCTTGACATTTAGTGGAACATTTTGCAATCCATGCTAGTCTCGGTCCGAGGATGACCTTTGAAGAGGCAGATCAAGATGCTGGATGCTCTCCAGTCAAGCTGCTCTCTGCAGAGATTTGGTGAGAGGCAGCTGTTTGATGCTAACATGTGTGAATAATTCTATCCCTCATGCTTTTACAACCTAGAATTTCATGAAGTGTATACTTACTACACTAGTAAAGGGATATTTCCAACGTAAAAGACTTCTCATTCTCAAGTACGCTAGTTTTCTACTCTTTTTGGTGTTCTTGTTCATTTTGCTCATAAAGAAAGAAAGGTTGTGGTGGTGTGGGAAAAAAAAAAAGGTTGTGGTGGAAAGACTCCACGGGGTTATGCTTGTTTGTTGTATGCTATAACTGTATATTTCACTGTGCAGGTTGACTATGCTTGTACACCAGAGGAAGTGCAGCAGCATTTCCAATCATGTGGCACTGTCCATCGGGTGACCATTCTGACAGACAAATTCGGACAGCCAAAAGGATTTGCGTATGTGGAGTTTGTTGAAGCTGAAGCTATTCAAGAGGCTCTACAACTTAATGAATCAGAGTTACATGGTCGTCAAATAAAGGTACACATCTTTGTAAACCATCAAACCAAACATTTTGACCATGATTCCAATGTGTGCTCATGTGGCTCAAAAAAATCAGGTTTTGCCGAAGAGAACAAACGTTCCTGGAATGAAACAGTTCCGTGGTAGACGGGGATTCAACCCATACATGGGTTATCGGTTCCGCAGACCTTTCATGCCTCCTTTCATGCCTCCTTTCATGTACTCTCCATATGGATTTGGGTAAGTTGGGTTACTTACTTTAATCGATTGTGGTCTCACAGATATCTCCTCGTCTCACAGACATTTTTTTGGTGTGAAATAAATGCAGAAAAGTTCCTCGGTACAGAAGGCCGATGCGTTACATGCCTTACCAATAAAAACCGGGAATGATTAAGCATGGAGCGGATTAGCTATCTATGGAGAGTGGATGCTTGTGTATGAGCTAGTTTATCTTTTATTGAGCTTTCTATATGACTTTGGAGTCTTTTCGCCTTCAGAACTTTTGCGCGTATTCGTAATTGAATCATATTATAATATTGGTGGTTGCTTATATTATTTTCCCTTTTGGGTTTTATAGTTGAAATCGGTCGTATCAAAGTGTTGACAGTTTAAACATAGAGTTGACTTCTTTGCGATTTCGGTTAATTAAAATCTATGTTGACCTATCTAAGCTGGATCATAATGCGACANTAGTTGAAATCGGTCGTATCAAAGTGTTGACAGTTTAAACATAGAGTTGACTTCTTTGATTCCGTGTAACTACTTGCAATGAATCCAACGATTTCGGTTAATTAAAATCTATGTTGACCTATCTAAGCTGGATCATAATGCGACAACGTTTACACGGCGCATTCTAGATTTTATAAAGAATTGAGTAGATAGGCTAACGTGCGCCGCCTGAAATTTTTCTTTGAGGGTCGTACTCGTAGTAGTGAGTCGCCTATTGCAGATCCGAAAAGACGATAATGTCTTTATCGCTTCCTTCTCGTTATGCTTTCTTCTCCGGCTCGGCTCCAGTTCGCATCAGCAGGACCAACCTTTGCTTGGCCGTTGTTTCCGTACGGCCTTCTCTCCGGAATTCAAGATCCTTCCCTCAGCCTATCCTCCTCCGTCACGTCAACTCTACCGGGTCAAATTTCGAGGTCAATCGGGATTGTACAGCTCATGCCTCTTCTATCGGATCATACGAGGATAGCTATTCTTCTAATGACTCTGAAGACGCCAGCTCCGACGGTTTCGATTTGGGGAGCTTTATTTCTTTCGCTGAGGCGTTTTGTATATTATCTTCCGTCGTGATTTCGGTGGTTCTCGCGGTGAATTACGTGGTGATCGGTGAAATTGGGATAAAGGTTTTGTCATTGGGTTACGTGGGGTTGGTCGGTTCGGTCGCGTCTGGTTCGTGGCTTAGACGGCGGCAATGGATGAGAATTTGCAAAGGAACGAGAGAAGGTAAGAGCGTGAATTTACTTCCACGGCTGGAGAAGCTTGAAGAGGATTTAAAAAGCTCGACCGCCATTGTTAGAGTTCTTTCTAGACATCTGGAGAAGCTCGGGATCCGATTTCGTGTTACTCGAAAAGCTCTCAAGGAACCAATTTCTGAGGTAACGATCCGATTGTGCTTTGGTTCATATGCTTCTGCTGTTTAAAATATATGTGGTGTTTAACTAGTTGTGATCTTGGAAGTGATCAAGAGTTCTTGAATGTCTGAGGAAATAGCGATTAGCAAATGTTATGTTGCCTTTGAATTAAGCGTTTTGGAGATATGAATTACTCTATAATTAACGGCTTCAGACGCTCTATGTATATATAGTCTCGCAGAAAAGGATCTGACATCTTCGGAAGTTTTCATTTTCAAGACTGATTGATCAATGTAGTTGAATCAAGTCTAGTTTATTGTTTGGTTATGTATGTAGTAAAGACAATTGGTTTGCTTTGTTCAAAGACTGCAGCTTTGGCTCAAAAGAATTCTGAGGCCACAAGAGTATTAGTTGCACAACAAGAGATTTTAGAGAAGGAGCTTGGTGAAACTCAGAAGGTTCTGCTTGCTATGCAGGTATATCTAAGTTGCAAACCCGAAATAGTTTGTCTCCTTGTTTACTAAATCAATGTGCGTCTTCTAAGATTCTGTCATGCCAGAAAGTGTTTTATGCCTGGCTTGAAGATATCACACTAGTTTAGTTTCCTTTGAGCTTATGGAAGAGCTGGTTGCTTGTGTTGTAGGAACAACAACGAAAGCAACTCGAGCTGATCCTTATGATTGCAAAGAACGGGAAGCTGTTTGAGAGCAGTAGTAGCAAGCAAGTTCCTAAAGAACAGAAAGACAATAATCAAGCAGAAGAACCCTCAACACCCAAACAGATACTCTTTCAATAAACCAGTCATAATGCAGCATGATAATTTGTAAGGGGTTTGTCTGGACAAGTTGTTCCTAGAGCCAAGAACACTAAAATTTGGAGGTTTTGTTGCTAAATTGTCATCATTATATTAGTGTGTAGTTTTGACTTGTGTTCAACTAAAATTTTTCTTCTGATAAGAGTTTATGATGTTGATTTGGAAAGTTCCAAACAAAACCCATGTTTCATTGCATGTTTGAAAGTTAAAACCTTGGTAGATGAAATAGTACTAGAAATAAAAGATAGTGAGAGAATATCAAAGGGGTGGTGGCGCAGTTGGCTAGCGCGTAGGTCTCATAGCTACTGAGTGATCCTGAGGTCGAGAGTTCGAGCCTCTCTCACCCCAATTTTAATTTTTTTGTTCATTCTTAAATTGTTTCACCACATGTTTAAAAATAAAATCACGCAGAGAAGCAGTTCTACGACCAGTGTCGGCTTTTTTGGTTTTTTGTTGACTGGCCACTAGCGACAACTATAATTACGATTTGCTTTTAAAAGACTTTTCCATTGTAACAAGTTTGAAGAATTAGAAAAAAGTATTTTTAACCTTTAAAGGACAGAGTTTTGCTTCCTCTTCCAAAGAGTTTTCACTCAGAAGCTGTAACCTTCCAAGTCTTATTCTTTCTTTTTCCCTTTTTTTGGATTTTCTCTTCGTAACCAGTTTCCTTCTTGGGGACTCTTCTCTTTCTTTTGATGTTCCCAAATCGGAGTTTCTTAAATTTCGCATCTTCTGATTTGGTTTTCTTTTTTACTCTGTTTACCGGATTATCTCCTCTTGGAAACTGAAAAGGTTCGTTTTTTTTGCTCTTTTCTTTCAAGAAGTTCCTTCACTAATTCGTCTTGAAGCTTAATAATTCACATAGTTTGACTATAGAATTTTGGGTTTTGATTAACATTTAGAAATCCACTTATGACAGATCCAGTAAATCTTACAAGATATGTTGTGGTCTTTATACAAACATTTAAAGTAGATGGCACAAGTTTTCAGAGTCCAAGATTTTGAAGTTTGCTAGCCCTTAAAGAAAAGATGACTCTGCCTTTTTATTTTATCACTGCTTTGGTTTTTACCTCTTTATGGTCAATTGTGTCACCAGATGCTCAAGGTAATTTCATTTCTTTTCTTTTTTTTTTTCTCTTTGGAAATCGCTTTGTAAACTTTTGGAATTTCGTTTATAGTTGAAGCACTTTATGCGTTAAGGAGCTCGTTACGTGCATCTCCTGATCAGCTAAGTGATTGGAACCAGAATCAAGTTGATCCTTGTACTTGGTCTCAAGTGACTTGTGATGACAGGAAACATGTTACATCACTGTAAGTTTAATAACACTAATGCAGAATTTGTCACGAACTCCAGTTTAGTTATGTGTTGACTGGAGAGAAATAGACAAATTCTATGTGGTTGCGACTTGCAGAACCTTATCTTACATGAACTTTTCGACTGGAACCTTGTCTTCAGGAATAGGAATCTTGAATACGCTCAAGACTTTGTAAGTGCCGAATTTAGAAACTGCGAGCTTGTGGAAAGTTGACATTTGTTCTGAAAAATGAGAATTTCTCTGTTCTATTTTCTGACTGTAGTACATTGAAGGGAAATGGAATAATGGGTGGAATACCAGAATCTATTGGAAATTTGTCTAGCTTGACCAGCTTGGACTTAGAGGATAATCAGTTATCTGGTAGCATACCGTTTGTTATTGGTAATCTCAAGAATCTTCAGTTCTTGTAAGTACTCGTCTACCTCAAGTATCTTGAAACGTGTTTGAGCAGAGTAAAGATCATGTCTTTAGTCTTATAACTACTAAGCAGGACACTGAGTAGGAATAAACTAAATGGGACTATCCCGGATTCACTTGCAAGCCTTCCAAAACTGATAAACATGTGAGTAGTTGTTATACCATGTATGTTATTCTCTTCCTCCTTTTCTCTTTAGTGTCTTAGATCTTTTTGCTTTAAACTACATTTGCAGTCTGCTTGACTCAAATAATCTCAGCGGCGAGATCCCTCAAAGTTTATTCAAAACTCCAAAATACAAGTACAGAGTACTTTCGGTTTCAAAACACAACCACTTCACTTACACTTTCCATTTATCTTATAACTAATCTGATTCGGGTTTTACAAACTTATAGTTTCACAGCAAACAACTTGAGTTGTGGTGGAATTTATCCTCAGCCTTGTGTAACCGAGTCCAATCCTTCAGGTAAACCACACTAGTTAGCCGATACCTATCCATATTCAAGTCCTAGGTGCCATTTACTCTATACTTGCATAGATACTAAGTATAGAAAGTTTTATTATGGTCTGACAGGTGATTCAAACGAATCAAAAACTGGAATTATAGCTGGAGTTGTTAGCGGAATCGTAGTTATTCTCCTTGGAATCTTCTTGTTTTGTTGCTGCAAGGATAAACATAAAGGATATAAACGTGACGTCTTTGTAGATGTTGCAGGTCTGTTACAATATTTAATCTTTACGCGTTTCTAGTATGACAAAAACTATGAAAGATTAAAATTTGATATCAGGTGAAGTGGATAGAAGGATTGCATTTGGGCAGTTGAAAAGATTTGCATGGAGAGAGCTTCAACTAGCAACAGATGAATTCAGCGAAAGGAATGTTCTCGGCCAAGGAGGCTTTGGGAAAGTTTACAAAGGATTGCTTTTAGATGGCACGAAAGTCGCTGTGAAAAGGTTAACTGATTTTGAACGCCCAGGAGGAGACGAAGCTTTCCAAAGAGAAGTGGAGATGATAAGTGTAGCTGTTCATAGAAATTTACTTCGCCTTATCGGCTTCTGCACTACACAAACTGAACGCCTTTTGGTGTATCCTTTCATGCAGAATCTAAGCGTCGCATATCGCCTAAGAGGTAAGAACCTTTACATTTTTGATTTAGGAGTCTTTAGGTTGTGTAATCAGTATTTGGGGGTTTAACAATATGCAGAGATCAAACCGGGGGATCCAGTTCTGGATTGGTTTAGGAGGAAACAGATTGCTTTAGGAACAGCAAGAGGACTTGAATATCTTCATGAACATTGCAATCCAAAGATCATACATCGAGATGTGAAGGCTGCGAATGTGTTACTAGATGAAGATTTTGAAGCAGTGGTTGGTGATTTTGGTTTAGCTAAGTTGGTAGATGTTAGAAGAACTAATGTGACCACTCAAGTCCGTGGAACAATGGGTCACATTGCACCTGAATGTATATCTACAGGGAAATCATCAGAGAAAACTGACGTTTTCGGATATGGAATTATGCTTTTGGAGCTTGTAACTGGACAAAGAGCCATTGATTTCTCGCGGTTAGAGGAAGAAGATGATGTCTTGTTGCTAGACCATGTGAAGAAGCTGGAAAGAGAGAAGAGATTAGGAGATATTGTAGATAAGAAGCTTGGTGAGGATTATGTAAAGGAAGAAGTTGAAATGATGATACAAGTTGCTTTGCTTTGCACACAAGCAGCACCTGAAGAAAGACCAGCAATGTCAGATGTTGTGAGGATGCTTGAAGGAGAAGGGCTTGCAGAGAGATGGGAAGAATGGCAGAATCTTGAAGTCACAAGACAAGAAGAGTTTCACAGGTTGCAGAGGAGATTTGATTGGGGTGAAGATTCAATTAACAATCAAGATGCAATTGAATTATCAGGTGGGAGATAGAGAAAGACCAACTTTGATTTAAAAGATACGATCATATGATCACAAACTGTAAAGTTGAAGAAGAATCAAGTTGTTTTGGTTTCAAACATCAATGAAGCATTTATGGGTTTGTGAAATAGGGGAAAAAAAAGAATGTTAAAAAGCTGTCTTAATTTTGATAGATTAGGAAATAATAATCAACCCAATAAATTAAGAAGAATTCCTAAATACCATAAAAAAAAAATTCAAATTCAAAAAATAACACACTCTGCCAACAGTTCCAAAAATATCAGACTCTGAAATATTTCAAAATTATTATAATAATAAAAAATGAATTTTAAGGGTTTAAAATTTAAATTTTTGGGTTTGTTCACTAAATAGAGTTTAGGGTTAGTTTTAAAGGGGATTGAGTTTGGTTTTGGGTTTAAGATTTATATTATAAGTTTTAAAGCTATTTCAAATTTGTGGTATTTTTGGAACAAAATCATTTTGTGGTATATTTGAAAAAATTGTATTTTTGGAACTTTTTGAAAGCGTGTAAATATTTTTGGAATATTCTTAATATTTTATAGTATTTTTGAAAATCCTCATAAATTAATACAATAAGTAAGAAAAACAAACTTTTAATAAATAAAAAATAACAAGTGGGTTAGTAGTTGTAAAGACTTGTGAATTACACTATCATTTAAATCCTATACTCTAGTTATTATGCGCAACATCAACATTGTAGCTAAATTTTCTTTGTATGTATTGAGATGATCTTTCTTTATAAATATTAGGAGTTATCCCGCGATACATGCTGGTTTTGTTATAAAAATTGTTTTCTTGAAAATATATTGTTGCAATAGTTCAAGTTTAGATACACTTTGAGTCATTTGTCAATTAGTTATCACTTCAAAAATATTTTAGTCATTTGTCAATTAGTTATACTTTGAATCATTTGTCAATTAGTTATTTCATTTAACAACACTTTAATATTTTAATATATATATATATATATNTTTAATATTTTTATATATATATATATATATATATATATATATATATATATATATATATTCAATATCTTGAAATAGATAAATGATCATATAAACAATTGAATATTCGTTCTTTTCTTATTTGCTTTCTTCCCTAGCCTTCTGGTCCTAGTCCCGGCGGCTGCCATGTCGTCACCACTACTTTCTGGTGGAGGCTCATCTCCTCCTCCGACGCACACTTGGTTTTCCATTGTCCGCACCTCTAATCTTCGTACCTTTGATTCACACCGTCCCTCCGTTGCTCTTGACAAGGGTATTGCGACGGTGGCAGTTTCACCTGCTCTGTTAACGGATGTCCAGCCTCTTTGGAATAACTTCCTTGTAGGCTATTTTATCGGTCCAGTCCCACATATTGAGAATGTACATGCCACGGTTAACCGCCTATGGAATCGCGCTAGAAAATCTAACAAGATTGACGTCCAGTTTATTAAAGATGACACTGTTCTTTTCAAGATCGACTCATCGTCTCTACGAAATAATATTGTTCACAAAAAATTGGCATATCTCTGATGTATTGCTTGTTGTGCAGGAATGAAGTCATGCTCGTGCTCATTAGAAACCTGACTTATCGGCAATGCCGTTATGGGTTGACTTTCACAATGTCCCGGACAATCTTTTCTCACATGATGGATTAAAGTTTCTCGGTGATATTGTAGGCGAATCTCATAAACTGCATCCCATAACGGAGCGTTGTATGCGGTTGGATGTTGCTCGTGTGATGGTTGTCCTCAACTTTGAGAAACCTTTGAAGAGGAAATTCACTTGACTGGAGAGCCAAGGCCTGTCCTTGTTACATATCCATGGCGGCCAATCGACTGTACTACATGCCACTCATGGGGCCACAAATCTCAGGATTGTAAATCCAGGCGTATTGCAGTTGACTCGGACCCTTCCTCTCCTAAGGATCAGGCTACCATTGATACTCAGCTTGAACTTGTGTTCCCTGCCTATGTTGATCTCGCAACTACTATGGTCACTGGCGAATCTCTTGTTGATCTTAGTGCCACCAATACCAACTCCCCTGCCTCTAATGTTCCTTGTGATTTACTTAATGATGCTAGCTTAAACTCAATCTCTAATGGCTATGTTTTAATTTCAGGTAAAACTAATATGCAGGCGCCTTCATCACAAATTGCAGTATCGCTACTAGAGCCCTCTCTCGAGATTCTAGCTAAGTCGGACGTTACAGGTCCACTCAATCATGCATTGTCATCCGACTCTGCCACTGACAGACTGATGACTGTTCCTTGGTCATTCGTGGTGGTCTTAACTCACTGCCTTCTCCTACACAAAACCGCACAATCATCTCCACTCACCCCCAATTTTCTCCTTCCAGATTTTCACCGCTTACCGATATAATTGAAGATGAAGCAGGGGATAAAGAAGAAGGACATATCTCGGAACTGATTCTGAACTCCTGACTACTCACCCGAATATAGTTTATCCGAAACTACATACTCTCACTAAGCTCAAGCCTTCACTTCCGTCTCTAGCTTCCCGCAAGCTAGCCAAACAAGTGCCCCTCAAAAAAAAATCAACCGTCTCCTCCCGGAGACATTAATGATATGTTGTTGTTTGCATGGAATACCCGAGGCTTCAATCAACCTTGGAAGCACAAAATTGTACATCATTGGATTTGCTCAACTTCACCTCAATTCAGGTGTTTTCTTGAAACACGTGTTCAGTCAACCAATTTACCAACCGTTATACACTCTGTTGCTCCGTATTGGCATGTACTTCATAATTTTTCCGAGCACCGGCTTGGTCGTATTTGGGTGTGTTGGAAGGATTGTGTGGTTGCAACAGCCCTTCTAATTACATCGCAAATTATTACGGTGCTAGTTACTCTTTTATCAGGTGATGCACTACTGATTTCCTGTGTTTATGCTTCTAACTTTCAGGTGGATCAGATTCATCTTTGGAATGCTCTTCATCAGAGTCGCTGCCTCTATGGTTCACATGTCGTTCCTTGGCTTGTATTTGGCGATTTCAATGAAGTCTTAGCATCTTCAGATCACTCATGCATGGGTTCACATACTCGTTTACTTGGCATGAATCAGTTCCAAGATTTTATTCATGCATGTGATCTGACTGATCTNGGGGGGGGGGGGGGAATCATCAAAGTGCCAATTCAATAGCTAAAAAGCTGGATAGAGCGTTGATAAATGACTCATGGGCGTCTGTTTATCCCCAAGCCTATGCTGATTTTGAATCTAATGGTATTTCAAATCATGCTCGATGTGTCATCACTTTCGACTCTCACACAAATTTAGTTCGTAAACTATTTCGATTCAGTAATTTTTGGATTGATGACCCCTCTTTTCTTCTTGTTATCAGGTCCCATTGGTAAACGTTATCCACTATATACCATTCTTTCCTTGCTCTGCGTTTCCTCAAGACAAAGCTAAAGGCTCTAAAGTATCATCTTCGCCATCTCCACGACACTACATATAGTGACCTGACAAATAGAGTAAAAGCTGCGTATAGTCATTTCCTCCATTGCCAAACTCAGGTCCTTTCCTATCCATATGCAGTAAATGTCCAAGCTGAGGTTGATGCAGCTCACTCCTGGCATATGTTGGCAATACCCGAAGAACGTCTTTACTAGAAAAAATCTCGGACTGGTTGGCTTCGGTATGGTGATCACAATACCGCTTTCTTTCATCCGGTCACTAAGTCGCGTACATAGAGGAACACTATCAAGCACCTACGCCTGCCCTCCGGTGCTGTTATCACTGATATTCCCATAATTAAAGCTGCAGCTGTTTCCCATTTCAAGACTTTTCTTCAGTCCACGGTCGATATCACTCCTATTCCGGCAGCCACGTTATCTAGATTACTCAATTTCTGTTGTTCGGCTGAACCATGTAGCTCTCTTGTGGCGCATGTTCTTGCTCCGGAGATACAAGCTATACTGTTTTCCATGCCATCTAACAAGGTCCCGTGACCAGACAGTTAAACAACGAAATTCTACAAAGCAGCTTGGTCTATAATTGGAAATGATTTTGTTGTAGCGGTTCAGTCTATTTTCATTTATGGCTTTCTTCCTGTAGGTATTAATGCAACACTGGTTGCTCTAATCCCAAAAGTCGATGATCCACAAACAATGAAGGACTATATACCTATCTCGTGCTGCAATATAATCTACAAAGTCATCTCCAAAATTCTTGCCATTCGGCTAAAGCACTGCCTGCCTGATTTCATCGAGCCAAATCAAAGTTCTTTCCTTCGGTATCGTCTACTACTGGAAAATGTCCTACTTGCAACTACTTTATTATCAAAAATCAACCATTACTCCTCGCTTTACTCTCAAATTGGATATTTCAAAAGCTTTTGATACTATTAATTGAGATTTCATTGTATTGGTTTTGCAGGTTATGGGTTTCCCGGACAGATTTGTGCATTGGATCTACATATGTATCTCTACGGCAACATTCTCGGTAATGATTAATGGCTAACCAGCGGGTTACTTCCCAAGCTCTTGTGGTGTTAGAAAAGGATGTGCCCTTTCTCCTTACCTCTATGTTATAGCCACAAATGTCCTCTCTCGGCTTCTTAATACTGAAACTGCCTCGGGTTTATTTGGATATCATCATAACTTCTAGGCTGTTGGTCTCACCCATCTTTGTTTTGCAGATGACATCTTGATCTTCTCTGATGGTACTTTGGATTCTCTCAAAGGAATACTTCAGGTCATGGAAACATTTGGCTCTGCTTCAGGGCTGCGGGTTAACCTAGCCAAGTCATCCATCTACCTTCTGGTTACTCCTTCACCAGCTTTTCGTAGTTTCCTTGACACCTCTGGAATATTGTGTGATGCTCTTCCGGTTCGTTATTTGGGTTTACCATTAACAACCAAAGGTCTCACTCAGGCTGACTATGCCCCGTTGCTTGATCGTGTGCGTTCCAGAATAACATCTTGGTCTGCGAAACTTATCTCTTTTGGTGGTCGGCTTCAGCTAATAAACTCGGTCCTTATCAACACCGTCAATTTCTGGCAATCTGCTTTCCGGTTTCCCAAAAAAATACCTCAAGACGATTAATAGCCTATGTAGTAATTTTCTATGGTCAGGTACTGCCACTAACCATTCTATGACCAAGGTTTGTTGGAATGATGTTTGCAGGCCCAAAGATGAAGGTAGACTTGGAATTCAGCGTCTTGAGGATACATCCACTATTTTCGCTTTTATCGTTAATTTGGTGACTGTTTTCTAGCACATCATCTCTCTGGCGTGCATGGACGCGACACTATCTCCTATGTAACACTACTTTCTGGGACGCCCCAATCACCATACGTGGCTCTTGGATGTGGCACAATCTCCTTAAAACTCCGTCCCGTTGCTCTTCAATTCATATGTATCTCGATCTCTAATGGCTTATCCACATCATTTTGGTTCGATCCTTGGACCCCTTTTGGTTCTTTATTTGTTCTTGCAGGAGATGCAGGCAATCGCGAACTTGGAGTTCCAAGGCTGGCCAGTGTCTCGGAGGTTGCGTTACCCGCGCGTTGGCGTATTCGAGCATCGCATGTCCATCAGTATCGTGAGCTTGGGGATCACATTATCATGTTGCCGCGTCCAGGACAAGATTCTGATCCGGACTCACCTCTCTGGCGCCACCCCAATAATGAATATAGACCCCATTTCTCCTCATCCTCTACATGGCAACAAATACGAACGATCTCGCCTACGGCACCGAGGTCCTCCACAATCTGGTTCCCCTAGTCAATACCTAGGTATGCGTTTATTACTTAGATTGTTGTCCTTCACAGATTATTCACATGTCACCGAATGCGTACATGGGGTATACACCAAGCTTGCATTCTATGTGGGAAACCGAATGAGACTAGGGATCACCTAGTCTTTGCCTGTCCTTTCTCTTTTACGCTATGGGACTCACTGGTCACGCCGATCCTCTGATGGCGCAATCATCAGAGTGTTCGACATTCTCTTGTTTCAATGCTTGTGCTTGTAACACAATCATAAAATGATTTCACTTGATGTTTTGGTCTAGACAGAAACCTGGATGGTCTCTGATAATTCTAGCCACTTTTTCAAAAGTACCATAGTCGATGTTATCTTTGATATCTTTAGCATAAAGAAAAGAATCAAAGCCAAATACTCCATGATGCATATCAGAATTTATGACGTCATGAATTTCTCTCTGCATAATAGCAGAGTTAGAAAAAAAAATTACAAACACGCTAATGCAAAGAATTATATTATGATAGGGTCTAATATATGGGTAACGATGGAGTAATAACTCAATGTCAACCGCACAAAGTACATGCCAAGGCTAGCGACTATATCATACAAGGAATCAATTCAGCTTCAACATATGAAAGCGAGACTGGGAGCTTCTCTTGAAAATAATAATGTGATAGAACTGCAGAGGTCATAAACCGTTTGAAACACATAAAAAATAAACCATTTTTTAAACTTTGGAGATGAATGTGTAAAGCTTAACAAGAAACCTTAGAGATGAAATGAGAAAAGATTTGAACTTTATAAAACCTTGAAGAAGATAATTAAGTTTCAATTCCAAGACAAATATCCCGAAATGAACAAACAAAAGTTGCAGGAAAATCAAAAAAAGGTTTTCTCTCTTTCTTCAAGTCTCATAACGACAAAAGAAAATCAGCTCTTTACGCTGCCAAATCAAGGATAAAACGCATGCTCTTTTTCTTGTTCTCTTCCTCTATGAATAGTCTTCAGCACCCAAAAGTGAAACCTCTGCTTCAGACTTGGTCTTTGCTTCCTTTTCCTTCCCATTAAGCTCGCTTCTTCCCTTCAAACCGCCTCTTGGGCTCTTGGGCCTACGAACATAAACCCTCAAAGGCTTATCAATACCCTCTCTTTTGAGATTCATTTTGCCCTCAAGCTTGTAAGTTGGTAAAAACTTTTTGAATGATTTTGCCAGCATCTAAGTATCCAAGACTTCTTGAGGACATGTCCATTTGATCAACCATTCTAACTCCCCCTTAGCATTGTATCTGGTGTCCGTGATGTTTGCTGGTGATAGTGCATCTTCAAGAGATAATTCAGGAGGTAAGACAGGCAGTTGAGGAGATGTATGTGCCTGCCCAACCACTACCTTAAGTTGTGAAACATGAAAACATGGTGTATCTTAGATGAGGGAGAAAGGTGAAGACGATATGCCGCTTTTCCCACCCTTTCTAGAATCTCAAACGGGCCGAAGTACACCGCTAAGAGTTTTTGACAGATGCGCACCATCACTGATTACTGTTTGTAAGGCTATAATTTCAGAAAGACCATATCACCCACTTGGAATTCCACTTCTCTATGGTGTTTATCAGCATGTAACTTCATGTAGTCTTGTGCTCTTTACAACTGCTCTTTAATCGAACTTATAGCCTCATCCCGAGGCAACAATTGTACCTCCAGATCAGTGTTTTATGTTAAACCAGACTCAAAGTGAATGAGGCCGGGGGGGGGGATCACGACTATAAACCACACGAAAAGGAGATGTCTTCAGTGCCGTGTGATAAGAAGAATTATACCAAATTTCATCCCAAGTCAGTAAACACGACCAAGTACGCTGATGACCGGAAACAAAACATCGCAAATATGTTTCCAAGCATCATTCATAACCTAAGTTTGGCCGTCGGTTTGCGGATGAATAGTGGTGTTGTATTTCAATGTAGTGTCGGATAAACGAAACATTTATCACCAACACCCACTGAGAAAGATTATGTCCCCGTGAGAGAAAATTGATCGTGGAAACCTGTGGTGTTTAACAATCTCAAGAATGAATTTGTTAGCCACATTGGTCGCTGTAAAGGGATGCTTGAGGCCGAGAAAATGAGCATATTTGCTAAGACGATCAATGACCACCAAGATAGCATTGATACCTTGAGAGCGTGTGATAGGCTCAGGTTTTAAATCCTAAATCTATACTGTAGAGAACATATCTTTATAGTACAGTAAAGGGTCAATCCCACGAAGACCAGACAACACGAATCTCAGTTTAAAATTTGCTTCTAGCTAAGACAAGATAAAAGAGGTAATGTTTTTAAAACGATTTAAAAGTAAAATGAATGATTAAAAAACGAATGTAAATCAATGGAAATAAACGCTAGGCAATAGGGAAGTTCCACATGTATTTAGGTTTGAGGTTCATGTTGACAAACAAGATTAATAACGAAAATAGTTCTCAACTCAAAAGACAACAATATATTAATCTCCTCCCAAAGTATTAGACCCCTATGATAGAATTTCTAGAAATAAAGACTAACCTTCTCCTGAAGTCTTAGATCTCTAAAACAGATAACTAAATCATGCAATAACTACATATTCGATATGTTTATAAGTATTCTAAGACAATACTCCCGCAAGCAAATATAATTATTCATCTAGACTAGATCAGATTAGATAAACCAAATCCCTTTGTATTTACTAACCTAAAGTCATGAACTAGGTGATCAGGCTAATTCAAGCAATAAATATAAATCTAGACTAAGAACCTAACAACTTAAATCTATAAAAGTCAAACCCTAACCATCAAAACCTGTTTTCCCTGGGAAATCTCTACAACCTAACAAAGAGACTACTCAGACATAGTCAAGAGATCAACAATCATTGATAGAGAAAACATGTTCAAAACCAGAATTGAATTAAAGTAAAAAGAAAGAGTTTAGAATTCTTCTCCAAAATACAAGTATCAGATTCGTCTCTCCTAGAAAATAAATTTGTGTTCTGTTTTGTAGTGTTTTGTGCTATTCGGTGTTATGAAAATAAACCTAAGCTTCTGACTTATATAGATGTCAAAAGAGAATAAAACCTAAACCTAAAAACCTATGATAAGACTTGACGACGGAAACGTCTTTTTGGAAAACTTCATTAATCCTCGAGCATTCGGATAGATCGATCCAAACTTACAGAGATTCGACAGTCTTCAGGATCGATCGATACATCGATCCATGTGTGGATGGATCGATCTCTTCAATCACGTCCTGCACATGCTTCTTTTGCGAGACAGTTTGACTAGTCTTCAGTAAAAGCGTCATAACTTCTGATTGCCTCAATGGATTGACCTCAAATCACTTCTATATGAAAGCTAACTCACGTGGCCAATTTTAGTTAAAATCTCAGTCCATTCCATTCATAGAAACATCTCCAAATGTTGATCAACTTCCAGTTCTCTTGCTGAACTCTGCTTCTGCATTCGTCAAATTGTATCCACTTCGTGCATAAAGCCACCTTTTCGCTCCAGAACGTCTAAAATACACGGAATCATGAAAATATACCAATAACACATAGAAAACACTTGAATGATGATAAATAGCTAGTGTAAATACTCACTAAAAGTCATCAAAATCGAATGATATCAATTCCCCCAGACTTAGATCTTTGCTTGTCCTCAAATGAAGCAAGGCCCAATTTGGAGAAAAGGTTTTGAAACCACAGATGAACTCTCAAAATCTCAGCAACCTTAAGCATAGATATCAAAACTTAAAAGATACCGAACCTAAACAATTATTACAAAAGAACTGTTCACCACCACATAACTAAAAGCTTGTTTCCTACTCTAAATCCAACATCAATCAAACTATCAAATCATCTCAACCAAATAATTAAGTTCAATTTGATCAGAATAGATGCATTCTTGCCTATGGGGTTTTGATTCAATACGCACAAGCACCTCTTCTATCAAAGTGCCCATACCAAACAGAGCATCCAACGACTTTTGGTCCTGACCCTTTTCCTTTTTCTCACTTCTTTTTGAAAGATTCACACTTTTCTGCGTTTTCTTTTCAGTATTTTTTTCTTACTGCTTTTTAAACAGCCCGACAATGACTATGGACTTCTAGGTCACGCTTTCAACACTTTTTCTAAACCGGTTTTTATGAAGGGAGGGAGAGAAAGGATCCAGATCATACTGAAAGAATTTGTTGGTTTTAGAGAACACCGAAGAGCAAGACACTTAGCTTTCAAAGTATCTTACCACCAGAAGCAAGAGAAATTAAGTTTAGTATTAAGTCCTATCATGGCAGAGCTAGCATCAAATCGTTAACAATCCAAAAGATCCAGACTTTCGAAAACAAAACAATCAACAATGGGGTTCCAATCCTAATTATATCAATTAAATCTAAGCCAACAATCTAACAAGATCAATACTACTCACACTAGGTTGGTTATCATCATAGATTCTGGTCATTGTTCCTTCGACTCGACTACTTAAAAACCGAAAAGTTTTGAAAATTTCACCAAACTGATGAAACATCAAAAAGACATAAAATATGATTAGTAACTATACTCCCTCTCCCAGACTTAAATCACACCGTCCCGGTGTGAAATAAACCTAAGAGAAGGAATAATGACCAGAATAAATAGGAAAAACAGTTTAAAAGAATTCCAGTACTTACCTGAAACAAGGATCGGCTGAAAATTTTTGTACGACGAATTGATAAATCCATAGACGGATCGATCGATCTCTTATTACGTAAAAAACTTCATGGGCATGGATCGATCGATCCCTAGATGGATCGATCGATCTGAATGTCCGACCTAAAATTTTTGAATTTCTTGAAACATCTTTCAAACTTAAAACTAGATATTAATAGGTTAGTTAACTAATCAGGACTGACTCTAAAAAAAAAACCAAAGAAAACAATTCAAATTAGTGGGTTGCCTCCCACTCAGTNCATGGATCGATCGATCCCTAGATGGATCGATCGATCTGAATGTCCGACCTAAAATTTTCGAATTTCTTGAAACATCTTTCAAACTTAAAACTAGATATTAATAGGTTAGTTAACTAATCAGGACTGACTCTAAAAAAAAAAACCAAAGAAAACAATTCAAATTAGTGGGTTGCCTCCCACTCAGCGTTTTAGTTAACGTCTATAGCTAGACCCACTTACCTTCTATGCTGAATCTGGTTCAACTCCAATAGAGGCTAGCGTTCTCCCATCCTTTTATGATATTTGCAGCTTCAACATCTTGTTCATTGCTGCCTTCTTGAGATCCTTTCCTTTGTTTTAAAGATCTTGAACAAAAGGAATCCTAACCATAGAGAAAGGTTTTGGAAAAACTTTGCTCCTCTTCACTCTATAATCAACCCATCCTTCACCCATTGACTTAGGAATCAAAGTCATGTGGGGTTTCTTTATTCCTTCTTTCAAACTCTCCTTAATTTTACCTTTGTCCTTTGAAACCGATTGTGATGCAGCCTTTTCCTTCCCTTGATCATCCAGGTTACACTCAGCACTCTCTACGACCTTCTGTAAGTTAATCTTCCCTCTCTTCTTCATCCTTGGGTAGAAACTTTGGGTTGAACTTGAGATTCCTTGCTCTTGATTTTAACATCAGAGTCTTCAGCTTCGTTTTGAGGAGTTTGCTCAGCTTTTACTTCTTTGATAGCTATGATCCTTGCTGTTGGTACATAGGGTACTACGGGATAGTAGTATGACTTTTGGATGTTAGTTAGGTAGATTCGCTTATGAGGAACATGCATTACACTTCCTACTGAGGCTAAGAACGGTCTAACCAGAACCAACGATCCTTCAAAATTTCCATTCGTGTCAAAGACATGGAAATCGATTGGGACAATGCAATCTCCCACTTGTACCATAACGTCAGAGACAAAACCACTAGAAGCCACAACGAATTGTTAGCCAAGGCAAACGACATTCCGGAATGTCTTATATCCTTGAGTCCCAGCTTCTCAGCTACTATCTTTGACATGATGCTAACATTAGCACCAGTATCACACAATGAGTGGTTAAACAAGACTCCCTTAACTTTCACTCGAATCACAAACTCACTTGTCCTGTATCTTATGAATTCTTCTTAAAGGAAGAAACTACTGAGAAAAAACATCATAGTATATGTCTGTTGGGGCAAGAGGTTTGGATCTTTGAAATTTTCTTTGAGCTTGGTGATAGTAGGATTTTTACGTGTCAATTCTTATTATACTATCATTGTCATTGTAGTAAATAGGTTATCAATCCAAATGGATGCAGAAATTAACCACTCTAGATGCAATGGATTCTACTAATTCAAGTCAAGTATTGAAAATTAGTTTTTTTAATAATTCCTAAGCAAATGAGCAAAACATACAGGAAGTAAATAAGAACAAGTGAATTAAC